>CAWUFW010020993.1:0-134134 GCA_963921515.1 Calotriton arnoldi
TTAGGCTGCATCTTCACCATTCCACTACTACTCACAGTCTTGAGCCTACCACATAAAAAAGCAACAACACCTCTTTGTTATACATCATGCACCTTCAAATGTATGACATATCAAAATACATATACAAGTAGAGACATACTTGAGACAGAAGTCCATGCACACCCTAAAACTTGACAGACTCCACCTCCAATTTTAAAAGCAGCACCTGCAATTATGCGTGTATACTACAAATGTACATATCCACACACTAAAACAAACTACCATAATCACTAATCTATCTTCCAATATACACATATTACTATACAAAATCTACTTTCAAACAACATTTAACTACAATAAAACAAACTACAATACACATCTCTACATTTAATAATATATTTCAAACATCGCAGTTCATCAATAATTTTTAAAGTTTAAAAATAAAACTAATACATAATACACCTCAGAAATATATAACTCACCTTCCAAATTGATTTGTAGAATATCAAATATCAGAAAGTCCCCAAAAACTTTCTTATGCACACAATCACTGTAATACACCTCTCTCAATAAAGTAAAACCAATAATGGCAAACTTTCCCTCTCTTTCTCCACACAAATAAATGTAAGTAACAAATCACATTGCTTCCTACATAATTTCAAATTGTAAAACACATTTCTATTGGTTACACATATTAACCCTTACCAACTGACTTCTAAAAGTGCCCAAACTGATTCTGGAATTTGTTTGGAGTCGCGATTCCACCGTGCACCAACACGGTGGAACCGTGAATCCATACCGGAGTTCAAAAATATATTACAAATAAAAATACCACTATTTTTTAATAACACACCACTTCTAAAGATAGTACTTACTTGGGAAATCTTACTTTAATAACATTAAACTTCTATATAAATTACAATACCACATTTTAAAACCTCAGATAACATTCAACCCTTCCTCCCTTCTGCCTAATGCCAGTTTCCATAGCAACAGTTCATGGAACATTGAAGTGAACTGTCAGGTCACAAGTTCACCATATCTTCAAGTTCAGCACACTAGCTTACAAATGCAAACAGCAGGTGTGGTTGACACTTGCAAAATATGACCTTATCCTATCTACTGTACCTTTCAAATATTTTTTACTAACCAATAAGAAACATGCTTTTTAAAGAAAGTAACATGCACCCTATTTTTGAGTGTACAATGCTCATAAACAGCCAAACAATTATCTCCTTTTCAAAAAACGGCATCTTGTCCACCATTTTAGATACCTCTCATTCTACCAACTAACTACCTCAGCTACAGACATCTTTTTACTCCTTCCAGACATCCCTTCAAGATGCTTACAGTGTGGATTGTTGGACACAGCTATGTTTTCTGGTGCAAAAGGTATGCTGAACGCAGAGGTATTGCCAAAGACCTAGCTTTGCAAAATGTGGATATTAAATGGATTGCACAGAGAGGATTAAAGTGGCACCAATTGATGCCTTTGGTTAAAACCTTTTTGCATGTCCAACCCCCTGACCTCATGATTGTGCACTGTGGTGGCAATGACCTAGGCACATTGACTGGGGTAGGTCTGGAAATGCTCATGAAGGACACCTTTGCATAATTGATGTTGCTTTTACCTCAAACTGTCTTTGTTTACTCTAATATATGCCAAAGACAGAAATGGAAGTGGTCAAATCAATTCTGTCCACAGATTGAAAAAGCTAGTAAAAATTTCAATAAACTTAAAGCTGTTTCTGCTTACCTAAGAGATCATAGATTGGGGTCCATCGACAATAACAATATACGTTTTGATATGGATGACATCTACAGAAGTGATGGAGTACACTTCACAGATCAAGGAAACAGAGTTTTCTCAACAACCTAAAGCTCTGCATCGGCACTTACATGTAGCTACAACAAACTCATAATGAACACAAGGGCTCTTTTAGAGCCACCCTATAACATAGTAGTGAATATATATATTTTTAACTTCTTTTGTGGATTCGCGCACTCGACGCTCAATCTGCAAAAACATGAATTCAATGTACTACAACACAATACACTTTTCAAGTTTAACTATTATTTTTTAATTTTATATATTTTTAACAACTCTATCAATTCTAATCTTGTCATGTACTTCAATCACAGTACCTCTTTAAAACAACTTCACAAATACAACACTACCTTCTAAATTATATACTACTAAATTATTTATTTAAGGTGAATTCGCGAATCCAAAGCGACGTTACACGGGGGGGCCGCGCTAAGAGCCACATCGGAGTCGCGACTCCAAAATAGAAAGAAAAAAACCCACCCTACTTCCATTATTCGGTATTCTCCCCGGGGACCCCATCCCCCAGGGCCTGCCAATTTTTTTTATTAAACAAAAAATATGGAGGGGGGCCGCGTGGTCCCCCCTCCTAAGGCCACTACTGGCCCCAGGGAGCCCATCCCCCGGGGCATGGTCAGCCTGCATATTTTTTGGGAGGGGGGCTGCATGGCCCCCCTCCTAAGGCCAATTATGGCCCCGGGAACCCCATCCCCCAGGACCGGCCTTCCTATGTTTTAAAAATATATATATATATATTTTCCATGAAGGAGGGCCGCATGGCCCCCCTCCCCTGGCCCACTTATGGCCCCGGGGACCCCATCCCCCGGGGCCGGCCCTCAAGTTGGGGACTGTGGGGGGAGGCCCAATGCCCCCACGGTCCCAGCCGGCTCCCCGCCTCCTGCGGGAGTCGGCATTGCTTTTGGATAAGGGGAGCTGCTCACATGCAGCTCCCCTTGCCCAAAAGCAATTCTGCTTTGCTTCATTGAAGCAAGAGCAGGTTTCCTGCTCTCGCTTCAACGAAGCAAAGTAAGAGTTTGCTATGGCAGGGCGGGAGCCGTGCTCCCACCCTGCCATAGCAAACAGCAATGTCCCGGGGGTGGGCACCCAGGGAAATTGCAGGAGCCGGCTCTGGGGGGGTAGCGTCCCCCAGGGCCATCGAGGGCTCCAGGAAGGGGGCCGCACGGCCCCCTCCCAACTGTTTAAACCCCCGGGGAGGTGGTGGTCCCCGGGGCCCAGAGATCTGCAATGGACCCCCGTATTTAAATAAACAGTGCCCTGGGGAGGTGGTGGTCTCCGGGGCAGTGTGGGGGGCTCAAGCCCCCCCACACTTTGATTTTAGGAGTCGCCATGGGGAGGTGGCGGTCCCCGGGGCTGCAGGGGGCCATGTGCCCCCCGCATTTTAATCTTGCATCCCCAGGGAGGTGGTAGTCCCCAGGCAGGGGGGGCCCATGAGGCCCCCGCCTTAAAATAATGCCCCGGGGAGGTGGCAGTCCCCGGGGCAGTGTGGGGGGGAAGGAGCCCCCCATGCATTTTAAATGAAAAGCCCCGGGGGTGGCAGTCCCGGGGGCTGCGGGACCCCCGTGGGCCCCCGCTATATAATTATACATTGCCCTCAGGACCTGGCCCACCTGGGGGCTTAAGGAAAACAAAACGAGGGCTTTTTAAAATTTTCTCGGCTGGATTCGTGCACCCAGCGTGAATTCGGGCAATTTGTTTTAAAAAAATGCTTTTTTTTTAGCCCTGGGGGTCCTTTTGGGACCCACTGAGCAGGTCTAGGGGTCAGGGTGTTTCTACCCAGCCCCCTTTTCTTCATTTTTCACTTTTTTCCCCCCTTTTTCTTGTGACTCGGTTACCGAGTCACAAGATGGCTGCCAACACATTCTGCTTTGGAGTGTTGGCAGCCAATCAGAAGTCAGCTCGTGCTCGGGAGGAGTCGCGACTCCTCCTCGGTGCTCAGATATATACATTTTTATTTTTTGAACTTCTCAGCAACTACTAAACGGATTTACACCATTTAAAAAAAAAAAGGTCGCTTTCTGGACCAAGAGCTACCTTTTTGCCAAATTTAGTGTAATTCAGTTCAGCAGTTCGGGCTGTAGTCGTGTCTAAAGTTCCTATGGAAATTAATATGGGGAAAAAAAATAAGTAAATAAATTTAAAAAAAGGAAATTAACATGGGGAAAACGCGTTTTGGGACCCCCTTTTTTCTCAGCCCCCGCTTGACGAATCACCCCAAAGCTTTCAAGACAGGAGCTGACCTGAGTGAACCTTTTTTGGGGAAAATTTCATGAAGATTCGTCAAATGGCGCCAAAGATATTGGCAAAAGAAAAAACGCTTTTTGAATAGAAACAAGGTCCTAACTATAACTACCTACTGGCAACCGCCAGGAGGTAATGTATATATATATGGATCGGTGTGGCTCGTTGCTTACTAGAAAGTGTAAGCGTGGTGGTGGATATATGTGATCAAGGCCGCTTGTACGGCCGAAACGCGTAATGGCAGAGGACTGGTAAAAATAAAAGAATTTTGGCACTGAATGAGGTCTGCACTCGTTTTCCGGAGGATTGTGGCGAGGAGAGGAATATATATATATATGTATATTACTGACTGGCGGTCACCAATAGGTAGTTATAGTTAGGACCATGTTTCTATAGAAAAAGTGTTTTTTGGCTTGCCTATATCTGTTGACAAATCTTCACGCATTTTTCCCAAAAAACTGTCATAGTGAGTCTTGGTGTGCTTGGAAAGTTTTGGTGTGATCCATCAAGCGGGGCCAAGAAAAAGGGTGGGGAGCAGAAAAAATATGATTTCCCATGTTAATTCCAGTAAGAGTTTGGAACACAACTACAGCCCAAACCCCTGGATGGAATTACACCAAATTTGGCAGGAAGGTACATTTTGGTTTGCAGATCACGCTTGCAGTTATTTAGTGTAAATCTGTTCAGTAGTGGTTGAGAAACTTAAAGGAAAGCAAATAAGGATATCTGGGTGGAGCCTAAGCACAGATTTCATGGTGGGATATGATTTGCTGTCAGCACTTAAACCAGAAAGTGCTGGCAGCAATTTTGGGACCAATATACATGATTGCACCCCTTTGAACTGCACTGTAGTGAATGGCAGGTTTTAGGGGTCACAAAATGGAGAAATCATTTGTTGATAGTACCATACTAATGTTAGGAATTGTGGTGTGTTCTGAGGTGATTTTACCCTGTGAAAAAGCCTTCTGTTGGTGAGTACATCAATCATGTTTGAGAGAAAACAGTTTTCTCATGATTTTCCTATAGAGGTTATAGAAGGTGCTCCAGAAGCTAAAATGAGAGCTATGTTTGTCAGCCATATGAGAATGAAGTCTGACATTCTCAGTAAAACAATACACTTCCAACAGGAGCAGCCTGTCAGTTAATTTCCATGTATTCTACTGCAGCCCCCAGATAATTCTAAAGAACATCTACAGTGCTAACAGTCTAACTTATGACAAAAGTATGAAACACCTGAAGCCCTATTGATTGAATCAAACTGGTAAAAGTTAAAACATTTAATTTAGAAAGAAACACAATGAGGGGGTTCATTTTGTCATAGAAATTATGATTCGTGATGTAGAAAGAAAAATTAGAACACATTTTAAATGAGAACTCAAATATCTTCCTGTTGTACTTCAACAGGAGCAGCCTGTCAGTTGATTTCCTTGTGTTCTACTGCAGCCGCCCAGAGTGTTCTAAAGAGCAAGTAGAGTGCTAACAGTCATTGTTGTGACGAAAGCATGACACACCTGAAACCATCTTGATTGAATCAAACTGGTAAAAGTTAAAGCATTTAATTTGGCATAGAAATTATGGTTAGTGCTGTAAAAAGAAAAATTAGGACACGTTTTAAGTGAGTTTTAAAAACATCTTCCTCTTCTATTTTATTAAAACATTCGGACATGTAGACTTAAGCATCCACTTTCAACACCAGCAGCAGACTGCCAGTTAACTACCTGGGGATCAGCAGTTTACTACTGTGTTCTGATGAGCAACTAGGGAGCAAACATTCTGAATTTATGCCAAATCTGACCACCATCTTTATGGAATTAAAGTGGAAAAGTGAAATCATTTTCTACTGAGTATACTGCAGCAAATGGGGAGATTAGGGAGCTTCATAACAAATAAGTCTCCCAAGATTGCCACCAGAGAGAAAAGAGCCCAAATGTAGCACAAATATCACCCAAATGCAGCCCAAGTATAGCTCAATGTCAGAAGTGTGAAAAAACACCCACACACATTGGGCTTCTTTATAAAAGTGCATGAAAGGATTAACACATACTAACTATTCAGGAATGGAGTGACAAAATAAAAAAAGGAAAGAAATGTTTTTATTTGCTGCCTTCGCACTATCAGAGGGTTCAAAGTTGGAAACTCTCCCATTAATGGTTGCTTTGTATGAGAATGGTATGCCATTCTTATGCTTAGTTTTTACTGTTTTGCAGTATTGTATCCATCTGATAAGACCAAAAAATAATATTTGATCAACAAACTCGATTTTCAGATATGTGAATTACATGTAATTTGGAGAAAAAAATCATTGAAAAGGTATATGTGTATGTGGGAATAAGAGAGTATCAAATATTTTTAAGAAAATATTTGAACTATATGAGGTAATGTAACAGATGACTAAGACGCTTTCTGAGTGTATGAAAATATGGCAGTTTGTCTGATTTGCAGACTAGGTGTGAAGAAGTTGGTTCACAATCTGTTGCTTTGAATTAGTATGTTGTACATTTGCTGCCTTCTACACAGTGTGATAGGTAATAAAAAAACTGTAGATTAAGAGTTAAACTTGTTGGGGCCGATTCACAGAACTAATCTCAGATAACATCCTAAACTTACTACTTTTGGTATTCACAGAAGGCATTTAGTAGTAGTAAAGTTAGGATTCCTAACTTTACTACTACTAAATGCCTTTTGTGAATACCGAAAGTCGTAAAGTTAGTGTTTTGTCTCAGTTTAGTAGTAGTAAAGTTAGGAGTCCTAATTGTACTACTACTAAATGCCTTCTGTGAATACCAAAAGTAGTAAGTTTAGGATTTTATCTCAGATTAGTTCTGTGAATCGGCCCCTTAGTGAGCAAGGTATTAGAAGATGGAAATATTTACATGTGTATATATGATGTGTTGTTCTGAAAGAGTGTTTTTCTTTGAATTCTGGGTGTTGCAGTTCTGTTACACTGCTTTGTCAGATAGCTACAGAGGCATATATACATTGTCACTTACCCATGTGTGCATGCAGCAGATTCAAGCATAGTTGTAGTCACATCTATATTGCTATCTTTTCCGTAACACAGGCATTGAGGTGCATGTTTATAGCCACTTACATAGATATTTAGAGAGTCATAGAGATACTAAAATAGACAGTCACATACCGGCACATTCATTTACTTAAATGTCTCATGACACTGCTACAGATGTATTCCTACTATTTCTCAGACATGCTGGCAAATACTGACACAACCTTCTCATTCATGTAGAGAAATACTCTTTCAAACATGGATGATGCTTAGTAGTACAGGTCCTGTGTGTGCACTTTCACATGTAGCTTGATTTACCATGTAAAAGCTGTTTGTCAAGTCTTAAATCCAAGTTTTAGGATGCACAAGTCACATGTGAGAGATACTGTAGGTGTACTATAAAGCATGCTAGTTTGTGCTTAAAAGATGAGAGATGTTATTTTCAGTTCACTAAGTTACTTGTGCACCTTCATGCCCCTATGCCAAGTACTACATAGAGTATGCCATCCCTAAAGCAACTGACATGTATATTCAGAAAAACATAAAGCTCTGTTTCAGCTATTGAGACAGCTACAGAAGCACATATAGATTCAGTGACTCACCAGAAACTATTAATACATGCAGAAGACTCAAAGGTAATTGCAGTCACACCACTGTAGCTCTGTACTGCCTAACACAGCCACTGAAGTATATCTGTAGCCCCTTACATACACATTTAGACAGCTATAGAGGTATTATAGCAGGCAGTTACATACCAGCACATTTACTTAAACATCTCATGGCACTGATGGAGGTGTACTTCTATGCTCTCTCAGATATGTAGACAAGTACTGATATAATCTTCTCAATCATGCAGAGAAATAGTATTTCAAAATGGGTGATGGCTACTGTCACTGCAAGCTTCACTTGGCATGTTATAGGTGTTTCTGAAGTGTCAAACCCACGTTTTAGTGCACATAACACACTTCTAATATATGCTGAATGTATGCCATATAGGATGCTGTTTTGTGCTTAAGAGATTGACAGATGTCCTTTTACGTTGAATAAGTTACTTGACCACTCGTAGGCCCCTATGTAAAGTACTACATAGAGTATGCACCCCTAAAGCAATGATATACATGTTCACAAACGCATCGACCCTCTGACCCTCTCTGCAACCTAATCAGACAGCTGCAGAAGCACATATACATTCAGTCACTTACTAGAAACTACTTATGCCTACAGCAGACTCAAAGGTAGTTGCCGTCACATGTTCATAGCTCTGTATTCTCTTACAGAGGCACTGAAGTACTTGTGCAGCCACTTACATACACATTTAGACAGCCATAGAGATATTATAGCAGACAGTTACATACCAGCACATTTACTTTAAAATCTCATGGCACTGATAAAGGTGTACTTCTACACTCTCTAAGATATGTAGGCAAGTACTAACACAATCTTGGCATGTTATAGGTCTTTCTGAAATGTCAAACCCACGTTTTAGTGCAAATAACACACTTCTAAGGTATGCTGTAGGTATGCCATAAAGGATGCTGTTTTGTGCTTAAGACATTGACAGATGACCTTTTGAGTTGAATAAGTTACTTGTGTACTTGCAGTCCTCTCTGCCAAGTACTACATAGAGTATGCCATCTCTAAAACAATTGAAATAGATGTTCACAAAAGCATAGAGCCTCTCTTTCAGTTACAGAGACAGCTACAGAATCAATTATACATTCTGTCACTCACCAGAAATTATTTATGCATGCAGCAGACTCAAAGGTAGTTGACTCAAAGGTAGTTGCAGTGACACCTACATAGCTATCTATTGCCTAACGCAGGCACTGAAGTATAGTGCAGCCACTTACATGCACAGTTAGGCAGCCATAGAGGGTTTATAGCAGGCCGTTACATACCAGCACATTTACTTAAACATCTCATGGCACTGATAGAGATGTACTTCTACACTCTCCGAGATCTGTAGGCAAGTGCTGACACAACCTTCTCAACCATATACAGAAATAGTCCTTCAAACATGGGTAATGGCTACTAGTGCAGACACTATCTGTGCTCTCTCACTGCAAGCTTCACTTGGAATGTTATAGGTCTCACTTAAGTATCAAATCTACTCAAAAACTCATGCACCCAGTCACTGACCCACTCAGACACTCATAAACCCACTTAGACATCTACTCAAATAGTCAGAGACTCACTCAGACAGTGATGCATCCACTCACACACCCAGTGAGACACCTATGCAGTTAGTTCCAGAACCACTCAGACACACACACAGCCAGTCTCACACCCATTGAGACACTCACACACTCAGTCACACACCTACTGAGGCACTCTTGCACTCACTCACACACTCATTTTCAACGGTTACAGGTAGGAAATAGAATACATTTTTTTTTTAAATTCACTGAAAAAAAACAAAGTGTACAGGAAATAGAACTAAAAAAAACTTGGAAATTCACTGAAAAAACCCAAAGGTTACACAGACGTGATATTTAGGCTCACATTTCACTTGTACAAAACCAGTTAAATTCAGCAGTTATAGTACCCGGGCTAACTATAACTTACACACTCGCAATGCACTGCTTATGACCTCACATATTACATCACTCATGACATGGTCAGTGACATCACTGATGACCTCTCAAATGACATCACTAATTACATCATTCAGTGAGTGTGAGTGTTTTCTAAAAGAGTCTTCGGGTTAAAGATATACTAAGGTACTACAAAACTGAAATAAATATAGTTTGTGTACTACTTAAGAGTAATACTATTTATAAGACATTATTTGAGTGGCTGTGTGACTGTGTATATCCGTATGTGAGTAAGTATCTCAGTGGCTCTCTGGGTATGTGAGTGGTTGTGTGAGTGAGTAAGTGGCTGTGTGAGTGGCTGTATGGGTGAGTGAGTGACTGTGTGTGTGGCTGTGTGGGTGAGTGAGTGGGTGTGTCAGTGGTGCCTGGGTGAGTGAGTGGGCATGTGAGAGGCTGTGTAGGTGAGTGATGGGGTATGTGATTGGCTGCATGGGTGAGTTTGTGTTTGTGTCAGTGACTGTATAGGTGAGTGAGTACATGCTAGTATCTGTGTGAGTATGTGAGGGGGTATGTGGGCAACTGTATGGGTGAGTGAGTGGCTGTATGAGTGACTGTATGGCTGAGTGAGTAGGTGTGTGAGTAGCTGTTTTGGTGACTGACTCAACATGTCAGTGACTGTATGGGTGTATAAGTGGGTGTTTTAGTGTCTGTATGTCAGTATGGCTGGATATGTGAGTGGCTGTATTGGTGAGTGAGTGGGTGCATGAGTGACTGGATGGGTGAGTTAGTGGTTATGTGAGTGGCTGTATGAGCGAGTGGATGTGTGAGTGGCTCTATGACTCAGTGAGTGGGTGTGTGAGTACTTGTATGAGTCTGTGAATGGGTTTGTGAGTGGTTGTATGGGAGCGGGTGTATGTGAGGCTGTATAGGGGTGTGAAGAGGTGTGTGATTGGTTCTGTGGATGATGTCATCAGTGATGTCATTTGAGATATCATCAGTGATGTCATGAGTGATGCCACTGACCAAGTCATGAGTGTTGCAATATGTGAGGTCATAAGCAGTGCATTGCGAGGGCATAAGTTATAGTTAGCTCAGGTAACTATAACTGCTGAATTTCACTGGTTTTGTACGAGTGAAATCTGAACCTAACTATAACGTCTGTGTAACCTTTGGTTTCTTCAGGGAATTTCTAAGGTTTTTTTTATTCTATTTCCTAACTATAACGTCCATCTATATCTATAGAATTATCTATAGATCTATCTATATATACATATATATCTGTGTAGATATATATATAAATAGAGAGAGAAAGAAAACATGCACATAAGCAAAAATTATTCCTTCATTTGAATGGTACCAACTGGACCATATTGCCATGCTAATAAGTGACCACACTATTAAGCTGCATTTGCAGCAACATTGCACCCACTTTGGCAACTGCAAATTAGTGGAAATCAACCTCTGCAAACTCTCTCCCTCCAACACTTTTTTAGAATTAAATTGTCATGGGAATGCAGAAAAGTGCATCAACACCAATCTCCCCTCTGAAGATTTTGTATATAATGGAATGGAAAACAACAATAGACTATGTGCAGTACATCCTTCATGGATGGGGCTGGTCTTTAAGCAGGGATAATTTGATCTGCGACTCATGGCCATATTGAAATTGAGACTCATTATTCTCCTGGTCGTTTTATGAAATCATACTCAAACATAAGGGTGGGGATCAGTGACAATCATTTGCCAAAATCATTAATGCTAAATTGCACTGCTCCTGCCACTAATAACACCATGATACTGTCTGTTCACATTAAAAACTGTACATGCTAATGATGATGTATGGTTAGGATTTGTAAACATCATTAATGATAACTACCAATAGTTCTACAAATAATAAAAAAATATTGTTACAAAATCTAATGCATTTTATCCTGAGCTCTCCATCTTTATGTCACTGTAACATGTTTAATTAATAAGTCTGTTTTAAGCGAAGCAAAATAATGTGTTTCTCTGATTACCCATGAGCAATTTGGCAATTAGCAAATGAATATGGGCATTTTACTAAAAATTATTTATACAACGCCTGTGCTTACTTGCACACCGAGCATTTTGGTCTCTTGCTTATTTTGCACATGCTAAAATTCCTGTTTCCCACCTTTTGCTCCTTTTGAATTTTCTTTTTAAGTCAGGCCATGTGTGCCAGACCGTTGCCTTCTTATTGTCTGCACAGTGGCTGCTCGCCATAAACGACATTGTGACTGCATCAAACTTCTGCACACAAGTGATGAAGCCTGGTCATTTTCAATAATAATGCCATGTTTTCTAAAATAATGGGGTTTTTTGCACCTTAACAACTGTGCTGTGTCCAGCCTTCATTTGATTGAGTGTTGTTTCCATTAACTTTGTCGTTACAATTTTCTCAAATTAGTAAATCCTTCTTTAAACATATTTGCAGCACAGTAACCTTTTTGTATTTTGGGCTCCCTGTTTATCGTTATACTTTGCCTATATTGTTCTTGAATGTATTGCTTTAATTTTAGAGTTTACTTTTATTTGAAATGCTTATCTACTGAATGAGAGGGGTTAGAGGGCAGGGATGGAGGGGTGATGTATTTATACAATATAACAATGAAGAGGCTGTTTCTTAATGACCCCTCATTCAGTTTCATTATGAAACTCAAGTGTTTTAGTTATTTGCCTTGAAGTAGTGAGAACACAAATTACATACCTGTTATAGGGTTCCTTCCATCCTCACAATTTTCCGGCCATTGAGAATTCGTGAAACAGAAAGGGACAAACACAGGCAGAGAAGCAGTCAGTTGTAAATATAAACAAGCATTTGCAATGCAATAGGTCTCGCATTTGCGAGAGTTTAAGCTATTGGTATTGTAAATGACAATGCCTTTTATTTATCTGTTTTGATAATTAACACATAAATAAAAGGCATTGTCATTTACAATGCCAATAGCTCAAACTCTAGTAAATGCGAGACCTATTTCACTTCAAAGAAGCGACCACCATTGTCCTGGGCTGCTTGGAAAGTGAAAGCGCACATGGCGCACTGAATTTTTAAGGAAAGCAAGTCGTGCCTGCAGTAGGAGAAACTCATTAAAGAAAATAGTGCTTACAGACTAAATATGACGTACCGTGTAACAACAGAAGTAAAAGGGCCAGTCCTAATGGGAGGTTACAAATGAAGACAAGGCGGTACTAAGGAGGGTCTAACAAGGCTACTAACGAATCAGAAGCCAGCATTTACAAAGAACAATGACTCAAGCCATTGAAAAATATGGGCAGAGAGTGGGTGGAGCTTCAAGTCCATCTTCACATGCCTCGCAGAGCAGTGCAAGCGCTGCCCAGGCTCGACCTAAAAATGGCCAATAAATGAAAAGTGAGGGTAGTTTTTGAAGCCGTAAATGGTAAGTTCTTTTTAGAGTTAGTAGGGAAAATACTTCAACTGTTGCCCCTAAACTTTCTTTTTTGATATCATAATCTAGAAGTGTTGATTGATTAGTGCAAAAGTGATTTGCCACTGTGCAAATGTCTATAAAAAATGTTGAATTCAGGAGTTTTAAAAGCAATTGTTCCTGTTTATCCACACATATAAGGCTGCCCGGGTTCCTAACCCTTTAACTGTGCCTTTCTACAAAACAAGTCTATTTTGTGGGTGTGATGCGCCCAAATGCTATACTAGTACAGTCCTCTTTCACAAGGGGATGTTATCACAAAAGTAACTTACACTTTTGAATAATTTACATTTTGGAGTAAATTTACTTCATTTTGGTATTGACATACTCCAAGTGTAAATTTACTACAAAAGTGTAAGTTACATGTCTCCGCCACTGGAGTGTAGCAATTGGCTTACCCTTATTTGGGTGGGTGATGTCACTCCCAAAGCTTCTCCCCACCACTTCCCAAACACCTCTTACTCCTCCCTAATCCCATCCCCTTTTTACTACTAAAACCTATACTTACGTGTGCAGAGACTTCACAATCCAGTTGGAGAATTTAGCATAAATAAGTATAGGCAACTGCGGAGGTGTAAACTCCAAACATAGTTTGTGAATTGCACTTTTTAGTACATTTTGTAAGACAACAAAACATAATGCAAAGTGAAGTTTGTGAATGAGCCTCTCAATCTGGTGCATATGCATGTATAGGTCACATGGTGTGATGAGTCCTGCCTCATTGTAGAGCTGTGGTTATCAGAGAAGCTGCACCGACTTCATCCTCAAGCCTTTCCAGAGATTAAATTTAATATACGAACATTGGTGCTATCAGTTGGATTTGCTATTTGAGATTCATCCTGGGGCTGCAGGCATAGTGCAATTATGCATGCTCAGAGCCTCACTAAATTTGACTGTGTTGCCCATTAGTGAAAGGAATGGCTGGTCTCACACACAGACATGTGCAAAGACCGTGCAAGAGAAGGTGTAGCATGCAGTGGGTGATCTACTGCCCCATCATAGTGTGCTTCCAATGTTCCAGGTGCTTGCAGGGGGATCTGAAGGTTTACTCGAGGGTGAGTGTTATCTCTAACTGCAATCATCCAGGTGAAGATGATCAAGGGTCAGAATGTAGGGTACATATGTGCAAGTACGGTCAGACTCAGAGACTGTGTATAAGCCTCTCCACCTATGGTTTCCAGATGGAAGCAACCTAGGGATCCTTCAAGAGAGGTATAGGTTCAGTCTGTAACTGCACTCCCCAAGTAAGTATCTCTCTGAAAAGTCCTTTGGCATGCAGCCTCCTGAAAGACTCTCTTGGTGACACAAAAAGTATACTCTCCTCTTGTGAGTGAGATACATTTGATGCATTATCTGTACACAAGGACAGAGCAGGTGTACCACTCCTGTTGACAGAAAGCAGGAGTTTTCTTTGCTCGAGTTGGAGCTCCTTAGAGGCAAACCATCCACGTTGTCAGATATTCTAAGGATGCAGATTAAACTCACCAGGTCAAACGTGGAGCGGATAGATGTGGCTAGGGATGAACAATGGCCAAGTTGGGGGAGAGAAGTAAATATAGCCCAGATTAAATCCCCCTGGGAAAATACAAACTGGGATTGGCCTGCCAGGTTACTAATCGTGTGCCCCTGACATGGATCAGGGCACACAACATTGAAGAAATGTACTGAAAGTATGTTTTTGGAATGTGACAGGGATCTCGAGGATGAAAATAAAAAAAAGAGATCTGGATGAGCTAAATGCGTATAATGTGATATGCCTTCAAGAGATGTGGAAACTGGAGGATGAGCCTTTGCAAGATCATGTTGATTTCAGTGCACTGGCGAGACCCTAAATGAGCAGCGGCCACCCAAGTGGTAGGGTATCAATCCACATAAAGACTAACTGGGCCACTAACATCACCAAAATGCTGGCTGGTAATGGAGATGCTATCATTGTTAAAATTACTGCAATAACATTTCTTAATAGGACAATGCTAAACTCAATCGTAATTGGAAACATTTACCTTCGCCCTGCACCGATTAGAAAAAGGGATAGAGCAACAGCCCTATTGGAGAAGCTCGAGGCCGTGAAGGCAGAGCACGTGGATGCCAAGTATTTAATTGGGGGCAACTTCAACTCGAATCTACTGGGGTCAAGCACTACTGAAGACTGGAAAGTAATAGAAAACATCTATCAGAAAATTCCCGAAACGTCTTGACTAGATTAGAAAAAAGATGTGTTTGGCTCCTCACTTGCCACCAATCTTGAAGCCTGTACCTGAATGGCAGAAAAACGATATTCCAGCTGTGTACACCCATCTATTTTATCAGGACTACCCAATATCTCAACAGCCCCATTAAAAGCTTGTCTCAATGCAGCTGCAAGACCCATAACAGGCTCTAGAAAATTTGACCACATCACTCCACATCTGAAAGCGTTTAATTGGCTATCATATGAAGTAAGAATCAACCTAAAGATGGCATGTATCACACACAAAGTGATACACTACAAAACACCTAGCCCAGAAAATTACATATTCTGGAGGAAGCAGATTCTCTCGGAGCACTGGAGATCTTTTACTGAAACCCTCATTCTTCTGTAAGAAGAAAACGTATCATAGAGCGTACTGTGGAGCTGCATCAAGAATATGGAATTCGCTTCCCCCGAACATTAGAAGAATCCCGACCACTTCAGTATTCAAAAAGGAAGCTCAGACCTTTCTAATTAGCAAATTCCTCCCATAACTAACAGCAGACCTAACACATCAATGGTCTAATTAGAGATGCACTGACAATCTTTCGATTTCCTATAATCTGCTCTCTTCAGAAGATTACATAAATGAGGATAACAGACCCTCCAACTTATAGAAGTGAAACTATCTGATCGCCCATCCCAAATCATACTCCTAGATTTAGCTCTATATTCTATAACCAATCTATTTGCTACGTACAATCCACTGGACTAAATAATATGAGGTAGTCTTAGGACATGCATTTCTAAAATGTCACATATTGTAATATTTAGGACACATACTAATGTAATGCAAGTTGATTTCTAGTAATCTTTAGAACATGTAGTATTTGTAAAGTACAAATGCTTTCCACTTAAAAGTGAGTATATATGCTTGGTAGATTGTTTAAAGCACTCAGCAAACTAAATGTCAGAAGTATAATGCTATACATTTGTGAAGCACTCTGATACCCAATTGGGTCATGTTCGCACTGTACAAAACACTGAATGAATCTATCCCCCGTACACATTAGCCACCCTAGATTATATCTGGTGCTCCTCAGATCACTTCAATCTCATCGACAATCTTCACACAATGCCAAAAATATCAAGTGATCATGCAGTATTATCCTGTGCTATCACCAATAAGCGGATCTGTTATTCAAGACTGCAAATGACAGGGAGCCAACATGACACAACCCCCCCAAAGCAAACTGCCAGGAGTGGACTGATCCAGATCTGGATAACAATCAAAGGATGACAAGAAGATGGGCCAATAGGATTCTAGATATCTTTAAGTCACATCACAACCACAAATTAGGGTGGGAAAGTGTGAGATCTCTCCAAGAAACCTCAGCCTGTCCCTGTGGGGGAGAGACCGTCTGACAAAAACAGCTGGGAGCTTGAAGCAAGAAACCTAAAGAACAAATTGAATAAAACGCTCATATAGGACAAGCAGGGGCCCGAGTAGGGATCTGAAAGAAAAGATAACATTTCTCAGGAGAGCATACAGGAAGCTAAGAAGTGAGTCTCAGTTCAAGACTGACAAATATAGCTGGGCAAGACTCCACGCAGCCATGAAACTAAGAGACTCAAGGAAATTCTGGGACCTGGTCAATAGCCTCACGCAGGGAAAAAAATAAAAGAAATTGTAACATCACGTCAAAGGAATGGGAGAGATATTTTCAGCAAATATACAAAATGCCAACCCCTACGTTGACCCCAAGTAGGACAATCCAAAGAAGCGAGAAGGATAAGTCCTGGCCACATAACCAAGTGTCACAGGGGAGTCATGTATGTCAGCATTAGCTACATCAAAGGCTGACTTAAGCAGGATGGCCTGCAAAGCCAGGGAAACAGAGATGGGGACCCCTGAAAAGGGGAGCATCCCATGAGCAAGAGTGTGCTCCCTGACGGCGGCTGACAATGGTCCAGCCTAAACAATGTCAGATGGATGTTAAGCAGATTAAGAGGGTCAGACGCTCCTGGTCCAAATGAATTGCCTGCCGCTCTGCTTAAATCAGAAATCCCCCTGTGGGCCCCCATCTTGACATCTATTTATGCCAATTGCTTTTGCACAAGCTCAGTTCCGGATAGCTAAGGGGGCCAATTTTGGTCCTGCCTTTTAAAGTACTTATAAAGTAATTATAGAATGACTGCATTCTAGGACGCAGAAGGGAAAGGATATGCTTGACACTTAAATGAAGAACTCAAAGCCTGGTCCAACGCGGAACGGCTGATCCCTTGGTTTCAATCATGCTTCCAAAACAACTGCCATGTAGAGGATAACCTGCTGACCCTGACTAGTTTAATAGAGGACTCTATTTGCATAAATATCCTACCACTATAGTCGGAATTTGTAGACTTCACAAATGTCTTCAATAATGTGCCAAGAGCATGGTTACGGGCAAAGTTTAATGGCTGGGGGATCGCTCCCTTTCTCCTGAAAGAGCTGGAGTCCCTATATAGCGAGAACTGGGTGAAAATTAAACTGCCAACAAACTGGACAACCTCAGAAAAAATCCATACAGATAAAGGCCTTAAACAAGGATGTATTCTTGCTCCTTTAATATTTAATCCCTTCATTGACTAATGCCAGATCATGCCCTCTGTGCCTATTTAACTGGAAAGTACAAATACTACAATACGCCAAGGACATGGTTATTCTCGATCACACCCAAGTGGGCCTTCAAAGTACTCTTAACTCCTTGAGCTGATACTGAAACATCAACTCAATCAAGAGTAACCTGAATAAAATTAAACCACTGATATTCAGCAGGAAACTGATCAGAAAAGGCACGTGGTTTGTGTAAAGGGTGAAACTAGAGCAAGTAAAAACCTTCAAATTCCTGGGAGTGCCTCTGGATAAAAGAGACGGCAAAAGGGCACAAGAGGATGCGATAAGGACCTCAGCCAAGCAGCTATCACACAGAATGGGGCATTTAAAAAGGAACCTGGCTGCCCCAAATTTACAATCTCTGCTTACTGTGGTGGCTACCACAGTGGTGTCTACCTTATCCTACAGAGTTATAATGTTTAAAGATCACCTTCTCGAACTATTGGACCAGCAGCAATGTGCTCAATATAAAAATCTGTTTGCCCTGCCCAAGTGCACCAGCCAACCTCAAATCAAGCTGGAATTTAACACCTTGAAGCAAAATCTGGTGCGGTGTGCACAATGGGCAGCCTACTGCTTAAAACTAAAAACTGCCACAACTAGCATCTTAATCCAGGAGAAGAACTTTGAATGGTGGGCATTCCTAAAAAAGTCAGTTCAAGCACTGGAAGTGGAGAA
Source organism: Calotriton arnoldi (assembly GCA_963921515.1). Taxonomy (NCBI): domain Eukaryota; kingdom Metazoa; phylum Chordata; class Amphibia; order Caudata; family Salamandridae; genus Calotriton; species Calotriton arnoldi. The sequence continues at coordinate 18,573 of CAWUFW010020993.1, forward strand.
TAGCGTCAACTTAGCACTCCCGACAAAAATAATTGCTAAACTCACATTGAAGAATACAAAAGCCCTATTGGATGCAAGATTTAAAAGACTGAGGGCATTTTTACGATGTCGGGCAGACGCACCGTAGCAGGCTGGAACCTCCTGACCATAGGTCAGAGGTTCCGACTGCACAATTTGAGATAGGGCTGTCGGAAACATCCATTTTACAGTGGCAGCTTGTGCGGTGGGACGAAAAGGCTTGCAGCACAAGCTGCCATTGTAAAATTGATGTTTTTAAGCATCCCTGCACCGTGTGGCAGGCACCTCTTTGTGCCTGCCACACAGTGCAGGGATGTTTAGGGGGGCACCATAGGTGCCCCCCAGGCCTCATAGCGGAGGCCGCAGAGGGACGGGGGCCCTGCTAGGGACACCCAAAGTCACTTTCCTACGGCCATTCCATGTCTGAAAGGCCGACATGGAAAGGCTGTCGGAAAGTGACATCATAATCCTGATGGCAGAGTGGAGGCTGGCTCTGTCGTCATTATGGGATTAAGTGTGTTTCCGACGCTTCGACGGACTCAAGGAGCCCGTCGGAAGCGCGGCAGACGATCCCTAAACCCGATGTCTCCGCCTGCCTCATCGTAATGGCAGATGTTGGGGGGACCTCAACCTATGGTCATCGGTTGCGGTCCGCCCAACATCGTAATTGGGCCCTTAGGGAATAAAAAGCACGGCAGCTGGGCTACGGAATTATATTCTCCAGGCTGCCTTCCAACCTACCTGTGTTCATCGCTCCCTATCAGAGCAAACGTCAGCCTCATGAGGTGGCGATTCGGCCTAACACCTCTAAGATGCTAATGTTTCAATGTCAAAACTGAGACACAGTTAAGTAATGCAGACTGTGCAGCAAATCAGAGGAGTCTTTGACGCATGTGATTTGGATCTGCAGAGTTTACTTCCACTGAGGAAGTTCTGGATATGACCAATGCTCTGCATTTTAAACATTCGATCATGTAGAGAGTGCCATAATCTGCTGTCTAAAAGGTGAATCGAGTCAGCTCTCAAGCCACCTTATGCAGTATATGAGAACAGTGTCAGACAAGCACAAACATGTAGGCCAAACAGACACTGAACCCTCACAAAAGGAACAGGAATAATGAGATGGCTCATAACTTGATCATGTCAGTATACTCCCAGAAACAAGTGATCAACGATCTTAGACCATGGGTCATATTGACTTTGAACCCTCAAAGTAGAAAATGGAATAAGAGAAGGCTTGTTTCCGAACATTCCTCTAAAATGTCGGTAGAGGTTTATAGGGGAGAAGTACAATAATGGGAACAGTGCAATATCTAGGTAATGCTGCTTTTGGGTTGGGTGAGATGACGGAAGGATAACAACACTAAATATAGGGTGACTTGAGGATGGGCACGTGTGAGGCCGGGCAGGTGCCCCAGGGTGACACAAAAAAGCTTAGTGCAGTAATGGGATTAGTGCAATGTTTATTGAAGATTCCCCCTTTGGGCATTGAAATTGCGAGGTAACGTTTGTGCCTTAACAGCAAGCTGATGACAATGGGTATGGATGAGGAATGGAAAGTGCCCTAGGGCACCATAGAAAGTATAGTGCAATAAGAGGATTTGTGCAATACGTACTGAAAGAGTACTTTATGGTAACATTAAGTGCAATAAAGGAATTAGTGCAATTATCACCGATGGCTTAACTATGATATTACTGAGGTGAGATGAAAGAGTTTGTAAATGAAATGTGGAAAAAAGGTTAATTTGCAGATCTGTTCGTATTACATACTTTTTACCCGCGAGGATGGAGGGTGGGGGAGGATGCATGCATGTATATATTTTGCTGTAATGATTTTAATAAATCGAACAGTCAATAAATACATTTTAAATTCGGATGCATTACCTTGGGGTCATATTAGTAGTGCGCAGGTTCCCTTTACATGGGTAAATGGGATTCACTCATTTGTATGGAGACATGCATATTAGGAAAGGCCCCTTTTTTAGTGAATGCATTCTCTATTGTGTTTTCTTTAATAATAGAAATCTTTGCCCCTGCATAGCAGACAGGAGTACTTGTAACCGGGATCCACACTAGTTAATGTGTTAATGGACCCCAGTGATTTTAATCTCCACCTCCAAAGGATGACTATATGTTTGCAGAATTCCAACATGTTTGGGATAGACCTGACAATCAATATGTAGGAGTAGACCACATGCCCATTACCTACATGGTCATTAGAAGGCCAGCTGTGAGGTAAAACATTCCGCAGCTCACCTCTCACTGTGTGCAAGTTCTCTGGAATTAGGGGTAGCAAATCCTTTTACTGTGTTGTTGCTCACAGCACCTGTCATTTAACCAATCTGATGACTGATATTTTAATATTTTATAAGACATTAACTGTTTATGTGAACAATACTGGTTGAGCAACATGTTGCAGTCTTGAGTTTTCAATAAATATTCAATAAAAAATGTATAAAAAATGTACACTGATCTGTTATCGAAGGGTGTGTGATGTCACCCCATGCTGTGTCATTGGGGACAAAGAATTCTTGGTGTAACATTAATATATATATGATTGTTCTCATTCCTGGATACAGGTGTGGATATTTCATTTTGAATAGCTGACCTATATGTTTGTTTATCGTTTGCATATGATACTTAACAGATGTGAGATTTACTTTAGGTAGGATTCAAGGTCATTAGCAGTCTAAGGTTTTTTGCTTATTATCACAAGAATTTGAGGTTATTACCTCCACCCAGTGGCTAAACTCAAAACTAGGGGTGGGAGGAATTTGCGTAGTCGCGCTACGCAAAGCTCCGCAAAACGGTAAAAAATCTCCGCGAGCACGCAAAAGTTCAGCGAACACGCGGAATTGCTTGTTCCGCCCGTTCGCGATGCTTTTTTCCTGTTCGCGAACGCTGTTTGCGTGCTCGGGGAAACACGCATTTTGAAAGCGCAAACAAGCAAAAAATTCCGCGAAGCCGCGGATCGCGGAATTTTTGGTAATTCTGCGTTCTCCGCGGAACGCGAAATTACCCAAATTCCGCGAGCGGAACGGAATTTACCGCCCAGGCTTGTCTGTTGGTTGGGTCTGAGACAGAGATTACAAATTATGCAGCTCTTATGGTTTAGCTAATTTGAGATATCAGGGCAGTGACTTAGAGGCATCTCTTCAGATTTACTTTTTTTCCCTAACAATGGGTCTGATTACGATGGCGGTTGGTCAGACTGCCGACCATCACTTCATTGGGCAGGAGACCGTCCGACAATGAGTCGGCGGTCCCACCCGCCCAGTTTGGTTAAGACCACCAGCACGGTTGTTGGAAAGTGAGTTTCACTACTGCGGCATGCACTGCGGCCCAGAAAAGGGCCGCAGCACACGCTGCAATGGTAAAAAGCTGTGGCTGACACTACATGTACCCCCCAGGCCACTAAGCAGTAGTCCACAGGGGGTGGGGGCCCCAAAATCCGTTTCCATCTGTCTTTTCATGGTCATAAAGGGACATTCTAATCCCTACCGCGGTGCCTTCGCAGGCACCGACTCCATCGTAGGGATAGGATTCTGTCGGAGGTGGCGGTCTCTCCCCCAACCTCTGCACTCCGGCTGCCGGTATTGTAATCCGGCAGTCGGGCTGATGGTTTGGATGTCGGGCAGGCTGCCCCCGACGGCCTGTCGTTGGCGGTCCACCCGCCATCATAATGAGGCACAATGTGTGGTGTGAAAATAATTTTCCTTGGTAATTCTCAGGGATTTATGGCCTGGATAAAGCAAACTCGTGAGGTTAGGAGACAAAAACAACAGGTAAAGTAGAGGGACAGGCACATGAGTTTAAATGAAAATCGAAATACCAATGTTAAAGAAAGTTTGTGTTTTCAGCGTGCTTTGTTTAGAAAATTCAAAGGATCAACAGTTGTAAACTCATGGTAGTCTATGACAAATAAAAAGGGGGGGGAGAAACAGATTTGAAACAGAAGTTCTGAGGCTAACTTGAGAAGGAGTTTGAGAGACAGGCCCAATTTCACTTGAAGGCAAGACGAGTCGTTCTTTGTGGCATGCTGTGCAGACGAGAGCTGGTAATGAGAAAAGCATGATTAAACTTGAACTAAGAAGGTATGGACTTTACCAGCAGGGTTGAAGAAAGAGTAGCAGTGTTTCATCAGAGAGAGGCACAGCTACACTTGAGACATGAAGGCTTGATCATCATCTGCATTGTTGAAATTCGGCAGGTTGAAGATAGATTCGAGGTAATTAGTGTTTCATTTTGGAAGGAATATGCTGGGCAGAGTCCTCTCACTGATGAAAATGGGCAGCTTTCAGACTATTTTGGCTTTTTCTCATTTGTTTCATTCAGTGAACTGAATATCTTCTAGTCCTTTGAGGGTGCTTCAAAAGTTTGCTTTGCTGTTGCAGCAGGGCACAAGCCTGTACTGAATCAATGTGTATGCTTCCATAATGGAGGTTTGCTGCTTTACTAGGCTTTGAGGAGAATAACAGCTGATGGTGATTGAATCTGTACAGCTCGTGCATACTTTTTCTAACCTGGACCCTTCTAAGAGGCTCTCATAAACCTAACATGGAATAGTTTCTCAGGCCCTCATACCGGGGCATTCCACTACATCTTGTTTATGTTTACAGGATTTATATTTCGCTGTTCACCACCTACTGGGGCCTCAGAGCGTGTGAATAATAATAAAGGTGGCAAAGCCTTGGGTGTACATAGTAGCCCGAGAGGTAGGGGAACCAGTCTTAGACATCTGACTGGTAGACTTGGAGAAGATTGAGTGAAATGTTCCAGACAGTGATGTTATCTGAATGCCACAGAGAAGAGAAAGGTCTTTAAGGATTTCCTGAATTTACTGTGATCCTCAGAATCTGAGATGAATAGGTAGGGCATTCTAAAGGGAAGTTCCTAGGTGAAGGAGAGTTTGATTGCCATATCTTTTATATGTGAATTGGGGTGGTGTCAGCAGCCTTTTATCAGAAGATCTGAGTAACCGGGGTGGTTGGTAGGGAATGATAAGGCAACATATACACACAGCTTGTATGGATGTTGTCAGTTGTGGCTGTGATATGCCTGATGTGCCTGTGTGTTATTCATTTGGGTGTCCATGCATTGAGGAAAAGGTAACTTATGTGAGCATCCACTGATTATGGCACAATACAGAGGTCCCCTTCAGCGGGACTTTGTAGATGTCTATGACAAGTGGTAACCTTGTAGAGAGATCAATGCACACCCAAGTTGCATAAAAACAATCCTTCTTTAAATAATGTTCTACATTGTGTCTTTTCATAGCAAAGAATGCATCAGCTAAATAGTTCCCCTTGCTACCTATAGTTGAAAAACAGAACAAGTTGTGGCAGTCAAGTGGTCATTATAACTAATTGCAAAGAACGGGATCAAAGGACAACATGACAAACACTCCAAGTAACAATATATTTGAAAGTCATACAAATATAATGTCCCAATATTTAAATACATGGGCAACTTGACCTGATAAATGTATTAAGTATGGGAAGAACGGATCATTTATGTATTGCAATCAATTCATGCCATATAGTCAAGAGTAATATTTGAAAAAATGGCCCTTTAGTTAATCTCCTCTTCTTTTAAAAAAACCATATAGCCGTCACCTCTTTCATCCCTTGTTATACAGACTGGCTCAGGGGTATCTGATGTAGTTTTGCTGCCTATAAATAATCATTTACCTTCATCGGAGAAAGAGAGGTAGCTGATAACCTAGCTATATATTGAGGGTGGATAGGGACTAAAAGGTCATAAATATTTGTGCAAGAGGAGTTATTGCTGCCGGTCTGGCCATGCTTCCGGTTGAGGTAAGTGAAGTGAAGTCAAATGCTTCTAATTGAGGTAACTGGCACCACATACAGGCCCAGATTTGCTAAGAGTTCACATAATGAAGGGCAGCAAGCAAAGTTGCTGCTCTGTGTTCTGAGCACTGGAGAGAGCAGAACTTGAGAGATCGAAACTGAACCTCACATATTACTAAATAGCACAGTTCTGGTCTCTCTATGCTCTGGAGCACTTTACACCCTTGCATTATAGTGCAAGTGTGTCGGTGTTGTGATCTGCATAGTTTGTGTGCAGGAAGATGTCCCCAAAACTATGCTTCAAGGCTATTTCCTCTAAGTATGTGTCCTGCAGAATGCAGCACACATGCAAGGACGAAAAAAACAATGAGAAATAAAGATAGTTCTCATTACACCAGCCTCAGGTAGGTGTAGGATTTTGGTGTAAATCTATGTCTACAAGTCTTTATAGATACGGCTTTTCATCAAAACCTACAGGTCGAGGCACAGGAATGCCCATGCACCACCCATAGAATACCTTCCTGACACAAAGTAGCACTAAGCAGTGCATTGCACTATATTGCGTTACTTTGTATTGCAAATCAATGCAAATTGTTATTTGCGTTGGTTTACAAATCCAAAACAGGATTTTGCATCAGGTCTGCACTAAAAAGTAACACAAACCTGACGCAAAACCTTTGTAAATCGGGGACCAAATATCTAATGAGGCAACAGAAATGCATAGGCCAGTATTTTTCCAGAAAACGTACTAGCAGTGGGTAGAATCAGTACTAGTAAAGTTCATCAGGTTGTGAAGTAAGAAGACTGGCCCTAGGCATACAAATGAGGGATACAACGGAGGCCATACCAAGGGAAAGAATTTTCTACCACAACAGTGTTAATTCTCAGCGCATTCCAAATGGATAACTTCCGCTGCTACAGATAAACGGGCGCCAGTTAAGGGAAACTCATTCCAGGCTAGGCTTGAGAGGCAGCTCTCAACAATGGCGGTGGAGCGTCGCCCCACTGGCTCAGAGCTAGCAGCTAAAAAATAAAATGATATTTCATTACCATTTTATTTTTTAAGCAGCTGGCTCAGCCAGCGTGTGCAGAGAGTGGCGGTGCCGGGGCCAGGCATGGGAGGGGAGGAGTGCTATGTGCACTCTCCAAGGGTGCATGTGTGTTTGGCCAGCCGTCTCAGGCCGGCCAAGCACACATGCTCACTTAGGTTTCTCTAACCCGGCTGCATTGAACAGCCGGGCTTGAGAAACCCCACAGACTCCATGCCTCAGCGGAGCATCCTTTCAGCCCACTCAGGCCAATCCCTGCGCTGCTCTTGTATCAGGAGAGCAGCGCGGAGATTGGACAGGGAGTCTGTTACGTAGTCCCAGCGTCTGCTGGGACAAGGAAGAACCAGCACGGAGGCGTGACGCGGGAGGCGGCCGGCAGCAGGTAAGCTTAGCTTTTATTTAAATTTGTTTTATTATTACACTCCCTCCCCCTGCGCTCCCCCGCCCTACCACTTTTTCTATGTGGCAGCTGCCACTGCTAGGCTGTGGCTTTTTGAAAACACTCTTTTACTCACTAAGATCACGTACCAAAAGTAGCATATTTTGTGGCCTGTTCTTTTAGTCAGACAAATTAGCCGCCCTTTCCCAAATTCCTCTCCAGTCATTAATTTCAAAAGAGTTTAAAGGTAACATTTCTAGTTTTTCCTATTTCTTTAAAAGTAAGAATGTTTAAACAATAATTCAAATATGGCATTGAGTTACTTGCTTTTTATTATTACACATTTGACTGGATTTTGCACAACAGTTTCTAGCAGATCTAAAATCCATATTGTAGAATTTAAAACAAGATGAAAAGGATTACATCGGCTGATTTGTTTATGTAACCACGAACAAGTTGACAAAACTTGGTCCCGTACATCTTGAACTACTTAACAATATAAAAGAGTAATAAAAACTGGGAACATTAGCTGATTGTTGTGCCACTTGCACTTTAAATGTCACTGTTACCATTAGCAGGAATAGATAAAAACAAGAGTAGTTAACAGCCACAAAATATTATGCCTTTGTTTCTGAAATTCTGCCGAACTACCGAACAGCTAAATAACCACATAAATAAACAAAATGAAAATATGTCAAAATTAACAGGATTGCAGCCATAAACCTTTAAAGGAATACACAAGGAACTGGGGATTTGCATCAAGCACCAGCATTATAAAAACCAGTTGCTCTAGTGTTTTAAGAAGCATTAGCATTGACATATGCATGTCCTCAGAGTTTTAACGAGCAAAGGCAATAGGTATAGCTTGCTTTAGGTGTATATGTTCTTTGTTGTAATGGCTATAATGTTCTTCCATGAAATATTTGGATGCATGAAAAAACACATATGTAGTCAATATGCATGCAAACAATTCCCAGAATTGCTCACACACAGGCACTCAAACACATACAGTCACACAACATGCATACAGGCACATGCTGACACAACTGGGTGTTGGCTGAATGCATGAATAGATTCTGTGCTGTGTGATGTACACAATGATAAATGGATAGTTGGATTACAGTGGGTGCATTCAATAGAGGGTGGGTAAATGGTAGGGTGTGGTTGTGTAGATGAAGGAATCCGGCTGTGGGTGTATGGACACACGCTTGGTTTAGTGCTGATCGATGACTGCTTGGATGTGGGTGGCTCAATATGTGCTAGATGAGGGTAGGCCTGGGCACAGCACGATAGATCGATCATTGTAAGTAGCAGTAAGAGTAAGTGTAATTATGAGGAAGCAGAAGTAAGAGTACGAGTAAGCAGAATTAGATTAGATGCAATTAGGTGTAGAACTAAGGGTCTGATTTAGATCTTGGTGTTTGGGTTACAACGGTGATGGATATCCTGTCCGCTGAAATATAAATCCCATTATATCCTACGGGATTAATATTTTGGCGGGCAGGATATCCGTCGCCGTTGTGATGGAGTAACCTGTCCGCCACAATCTAAATCAGGCCCTAAGTGTAAGTAAGAGCAGGGGTAAAGAGCAGTAAGATTACGTAGGAGTAGATTAGGTACAGGGAGGTGTAAATAGGGGCAGGTTTAAATAGAAGTATGAGTAAAGAAGAGCAACTAGGAGTATCAGTAAAAGTAAGTTAGAGAAGTTGGATAGAAGTAAGAGTAGGAGTAAGAAGGAGTAACTAAAAGTGAGAGGAAGTGTATGAATATGTAAGAGAGGACATACCTAGGAGGTAGGGTTGGAATTAATAGGATTATGTGTGGGAATTAGTAGGATGAGCTGAGCTAGGTGTAAACACTGGAACAAGCACAGGTGAAAATAGAGGTAACTTTAGCAGTAAGCAGGAGTAAGTGTGGGAGAATGTGCAGGAGTAAGAGCAGAAGTTATAACAGTAGCAAGAGCCGGAATATAGAGAGCTAACTCAGAGTCAGCTTATGAGTGAGGGTATGAGTGACAGAAAATGTACGCAGGACTTAGTATGAGCAAAAGTAAGTAGAAGAGGGTACAGGTAAGATTAGCAATAAGAATAAGAGTAATATTAGCAGTAAGATTGAGAGTAAGAATAGGTGTGAGAGTGAGAGTAAAATAGGAATAAGACTAGGAGTACATATGCATGTAGGTGGGAGTAAGTAAAATAAATTAGAGTAATTAGAAGTCAGAGTATGAGTGACTGCAGGTATCAGAATAGGAGGCAGAAATATGAGCAAGAGTAGGAGTAAGACTAAGTAAGATTTGGTATAAGGGAAGGAGTAAGAATAAGTATGTCTAAGAGTAGGAGTAAGGAAGCAAATAGGAGTAAGTAAAAGAGTTGGAGTAAGGGTAGGTATATGGGTCCTGAACAACTAGGCCAAGTCCCCTTCAGCACTGGAACCTCAGAATAATCATCAAAAACAAACTGGACATGACTACACAAGTCAACGCTGTCACTGTATCCTCCTTCAACACCCTGAAGATGCTGAGGAAGATCTTCAAATGGCTCCCAAGCAACATTAGAGAAACTGTCACTCATGCCCTAGTCACCAGCAAGTTAAACTATGGAAACACTGTTTACACCAGGATCACCAAGCAGCTCACTAGAAGACTACAAGTCATCCAGAACACGGCAGTCAGACTCATCCTAAACTTCCCACACAGTACTCACATCATACCACACCTCAGGGAAATACACTGGACTTCTGATACACAAACACGCTCAATTCAAACTGCTCACACACACATTCAAGGCAATACAAAACTCAGGCACCACCTACCTGAAAAGTCACATCTTCTTCCACCAACCACGTAGACACCTTCACTCCGCAGGTTCCTATTCACACACATCCTACGCATAAACAGAACTAGATCAGAAGGAGGGGCATTCTCTTACATTGCTCTTCCTACTCCACATCAGAGCCTCCTCCTATCTTCTTGAATTCAGCAAGAAACTGAAGACATAACTTATCAATTAATCAGCCTATCATAGGCAGGGCTAGGCTCTCACACCTGCTCAGCACCAGGGCATCCCCGTGGGTGATAGTGCACTTTATAAATTCACATAACATAATACCGTTTATTGATGCCTTCACAGAAGGAGGGCCCATCTCCATGTCTGTGTGTCTCGATTCCTGGCTTTCCAACACTTTTTCCAGTTCCTGTGGGTCATGGGACTCTTTAGGTTTCTCACTCAGGATCACCAGCATCGTGGCTGGGTTCAGCAGACCTTATCTAATGTCCCTTTCCTTGAGGGTGGGACGTAGTACCAGTATTTTCTTACAAGAAATATTGGTCTCATAAGAAACTTCTGCTGCAAAAGAGACTCTGCGTTCTTTGTCCTTGTGCAGTCCATGATTCTTAGATATTTGCAATTTTAGGCTTCTATGTTTATGCTGCAGGAGACATGCTATGATCAGTCAGGGGAGTTGTCTGGGGCCTTTCTCCATGTCTGGATTTTCTGAGCCCTTTGAAATTCCAAAGTGGGGGGAGTGGACTCAGTGCTTAATTTGAGTCTGTGGTTTCCGATGCTTGGAATTGGCACTTCCTTGCCAGCACCGGCACTTAATTGCCAGAACCTGCACTTATGACAGGTGCCACATGGTAGCACTGTTTGTTCTATTTAAACATAAGCAGAAAAAGAGTTGTTTGATAATTCAAAATACATTTTCGTTCTAGTTGCTTGCAGTTGCATTTCGTGGTTCTACACTCCCTGGTGTACCATCTGGCCTGTTTGGTGGATCTCTTGCATTTGCCAGTCTCGATGGGGGCAGCTCTGTCGATGCAGTCGGCGATCCAGCTTGTTTCCCAGGATTCAGCGCTCAGCCCCACCCATTTTAAATTATATGTCAGACCACTGGCTGAGGTAGTGAAATCCTTCGGAATCACACTTGTTTTGTATGCTGATGACACTCAGCTGATTATCTCCCTGTCAGCAGAATTGACTCGTGGCTGCGTTAACTTTCAAATTTGTCTAACAGCAGTTACATAATGTATGCACGACAACTGTTTAAAGCTTAATGCCAATAAAACAGAGATCCTCCTGCTGGGTAGGTATACCCATCTTTGGAGTGATCAATGGTGGCAGGAAATACAAGGGACCCCCCCCGTACCTAAATTGGTGGTGAAAAATCTCGGGGTATGGATGGACAACTCTTTATCATTTGAAACCCAAGTCAAGACTCTGGCCTGTCACTGTTTTGGCATCCTTAGGAGCCTCAAGCCCATTTTCAGGCTCTTTGCTCTGCAATAACACCAACTGATTGTACAATCCCTGCTTATCTCGCATCTTGACTACTGCAACATCCTCTATCTGGACTCAAACAAATGTGTTCTGAGCCGATTGCAGGTTGTTCAAAATGCTGCGGCCAGACTTCTTTTTTCCCTCCCTAAATTCAGCTCTGCCTCCCAACTTTTGGGCACACTCTACTGACAACCCATTGTACAACACACAAAGTTAAAGGCCCTATGCATCTCCCACAAAATCCTCTACAAGCATGGAACACCCAACTTAGCTACCTTGATGCTATTCTACAGGCCCTACAGAGCGCTGTGCTTCACTGATCTAAACCTGGCTTACATCCCGTCACATCAGAGCCGGAATAGGAGGCTGCTCCTTTTGTGTCTTAGCTCCGACCTTATGGAACGCTATGCCACCCAACCTCAGAAAGACTCAAAATCACTTACAATTCCGGAAACAGTTCAAGACGTGGCTGTTCTCCTGCTAGGTTGAGGATTCCTCTTCCCTGCTGTTGCTTTGTTCTCTTGTGAGCAGTGACATGACAATACTTAACGCTGTCTCTGGGCCTGAAGATGGGATCAAGTGTGTGTCCTGCGTTGTGTGTGGGGCTGGTGACTAATTGGGGCAGGCCGATGTTGTTTATGCTTTCGAGGAGGTTGGCGGTGTTGGTGTCTTCGAGGTGGAAATTGAGAGAAAGATGTAATCCTTAGAGTCAATGGTGAGTGGGGCAACGAAGTTGGGAATGGCGCTGCAGAAGCTATGATAGGGGTGGTGTCATCTGTGGTGGTGGTGTAGTGGACGTTTTCTTTGTGGATGATGGCGATCCCGCCTCCGTATTTTTTTATGCGTCCTGGTGTGCTATCTTGTAACCGTGGGTGTTGCTGAGGCAATGTCAGGAGCGAATGCAGGGGTGAACCAGATCTCGGTGAGGAAGATGGCGTTGGGGTCAGTACTGATGATGTCCTAAATTTCGGTGGTGTGCTTGCAGAGAGATCGTGTGTTTAGGAGGAAACAGTCGAGTTGCTCCAACGAAGTAGTGGTAGTGGTGGTGGTGGTCATTGTGCATGTGGGTGCTCTGGTGTTGCACGAGAAGAAGCAGTGCTGGCAGGTGTAAGGTCCTACCCTTGATCATGGAGAGGTTCAGCAGCAGTTGTTGTTCGGAGGTCTGGGGTCCAGGGTTCAGAGCTCAGCGGCAGTATATCTGTGTGAGGCAGAAGAACAAGGGTTCCTTGTGCTGAGCGCAGTCCAGGTGCATATGAGTGCTGACGGGCTTTCCTTTTGCACACCTTCAGCACGCGGCTGTGCTATGACCTCTATTAAGTAGGTCCTGAGTGAAGGTAGGGGTGGTGGTGGGCGGGTCTGGTGGGAGACGGGAAGCGGGGTATGAGCCGCTGCAAACGGGTGGGAAGTGAGAGAGCAACAACAAGTAAGGAGGCACAAACGAGGCACGCTTACTCAGCAAACTTAAACAAAACGAAGCAAAAACAAGGCAGACTTACTCAGCAAGCTAGAACAAAAACAAGGCAGACTACTTAGCAAACTTAAACACCACAAAAGAAACTCCACACAAGGTTATAAAAACAGCCTGTGTATTACTCATAAACACATTAGAATGTAATCACATATGTACACTGTGCCACCTGGCACTAGATATAACTTTACAGTGGATTATATACATGACAGGGCCAATCGGGCCACTGTCATAACCATTAGAATGCAAGTAGTGAAAATAAAACAACCAGCAACTACTGGTATTAGCACTCATGCATAAACCACATTAGGCATTCCCATTAGGAATAAACACATTATGCATCCATCACATTAGGTATAAACCATATTATGAAACCACATTAGGTATCAACAACACAACATGACACCGTATAGCATATTATGCCAATACATCTGGGTACCAATGCACCATCACTGCACATTATCAGTAGGTCCCATCATTACTGTGCAACCTAGGGGGAACCTCAGCCCCTCAACAGGCGTATTCCCACTCAGTGTCGTTGTCCCTAATACCAGGACACTCTCAAGCGGGGGCCCTGTCCTGGGCTCACCCCGCAATGCCCCCTTCTCAAAAGCAAGGGCTCTGCCTACTCTGCTGTCTCTTCTGACACAAGTCCTCCACTGGCCCTCTGGCTATGATGGGGGAAAGGGTGCAACTCACCCTGGTCGCTGTTTGGACAACAGGAATACCCCAACGTTGCAGCTGCCGCGATCCGGCGGTGCAGCTGTAAGATATCCCAGCACCAACAGTGTGCTGGCCAGGCCCCACTCACCGGGCCTCTCTCTCCTCTTTCTGTTGCAGCTACCCGCAATATGGCAGCGTAGCTGGACGTGAAGACAGGCAGTTGCAATGCCCCTCAAGCCCCACTCACCGGGGGCTTCTGTGTTTGCGCAGGGCTTATCGGAAAAGCCGGAAGGATGCAGCCGCAGGGAGCCCGCGAGGCTCCGGTCCTCTTCTGTGCTGGTCTCGCCCCCACAACAGGATCGGCCGCACGCAGGGCTCTCCTCGACCATGGGAGCCCCGCCTACAACCAGGCAGTAACTCGGCCTGACTTCCCACGGCCTCTCCTGGACCACTCCTCTTTGATTTGCCATGTACAGCAAAGCCCCGCCCACAACCAGGCAGGACGCCTGACTTCCGGTTGGCGGTCTGCTTAGCGATTGGGCCTCTCCTCACTAGTCAGCCCCGCCCACCATCAGGCAACGGGCGCCTGACTCCCGGCGGGGCACGACGAGCGAAGTTGGAGCCCTGGTCTTGGGCTCAGGGAAGGTAATTAAACAGCTCCCGCCATAAGCCTCGGAGGTGCAGTCACCACACCTTTTGCAGCCCACAACCCAAAAACAGGAGCGCTCCTCGCGCTGGGCTGACAAACCCCTCCAGTCTCCACCAAACACCACCCAGAGGCCCGACAGCACTCTTCTTGTGCTTTCTAGCACAGGGGCCCCCAATCTGCTAAAGGCAGGGGTAAACTCCAGCTTCTTCATGCACTCAGTTCAAGGTCATCAGGGGCAGACCTGGGCACAGGCAGGCCAGCACGTAGGGACCCCCAGGAAACAGCAGCTGGGTCCGACGGCAGTTCCTCCCCACCCAGCAGTCCTTCAGCTTCCTGCAGGTCAGCACAAAGTTCAACAACCTCATGAGGTCACAGCCCCAATATTTATATCAGTTACGTTCTTTGTTCTGCCCTGGCACAGGGCTTGGGGACCCAGTTCCAACCAGTTCTGGGGGATACTCAACCATTTGCTTATAGTGCACAACAGTCCCCATTGACAGAGTAGGTCCTGGCCCCAGACACACCACAGGGGAGTGGAGCTAGCATTCTACAAGGCAGGCACAGAGCTATTCAGGGTCAGGGGCTACTCCTCCCACTACTCCCCTTTGACTTCGCCAGTGATCTCTCCTTACGTCCTCCGACCTGGGGGCGAGATGGAGGACGATGCCGACGGCGCGTCCCAGTAACACCGGGACTGATGCCTTCTATGGAACTATGACGATGCCCCACAGGCTGAAACTATAACTGTTTGTACTTCCGCGGAGCCCGAGTACCCTTGGCCGCTGCCCGGTGGAGCTGTCCTATGCAGCTATAGTGGAGTCTGGCTCTGGGTCACCGCCTCGGCCTCACCTACCCAGCCGGACATCGGAAATTGTTTTTCACGGTTCTTCACGGTTTTATCTGTCTCTCTCTTCAACTGCTTTGTTCCCCCTGGAGTACTTTCCCCCTTCAGATTTACCTGACTCTGTCTGCTTTCCTCTCCCCTGTGTACCTTTCCCCCCTACCTTCCATTCCCCATATGACGTGTGTCTTGGATATGCTACGCGCTAATATCTTATATTATTGTGTAAGCTCACGTTTTTCTCCTAAGCATATACTGGTAACTGCAACTGTAACTGTAACTGATGTAACTATGTAACAATGTTCTGAAACAATGTCCTATCTCATGTAAAGCGCTCTGATACCTCCGGGTCTAGCCAGCGCTATATAAAACTTTTAAAATAAAAATAAAATAAAAAATAAAACTCTAAATGCAGATCTGCCTATTCAGCCTAGCACTGACTCACCCAGCCCCTCTGGAGCCACTGCACCTCACCAGCCCCTGTCACTCCAGAGCCAGACATGCAATACACATCAGGCAGGCACAAAGACACATAGCAGACAGAAATGCCCACTTCTAAAAGTGGCATTTCTAAAATAGTGATAATAACTCTGCGCACACCATTACGCAGCATTTATTACCACTATTCCAAACATACCAAACTTGAGCCCGCTACTCCTCTCAGATCAGGAATTATCACTTTAACACTTATCAGGGAATCCCCAATGTATTCCTATGAGAGGGCAGCCTCACAGCAATGAGAAACCAAAATGGCTGTTTGTCACTACCAGGACATGCCACACAGTTAAGGCACATGTCCTACCTTTTTCGTACAATGCAGCCTGCCCATAGGGCTAGCTAGGGCCTACCTTAGGGGTGACTTATATGTAGTAAAAGGGGAGTCACAGACGTGGCACTCACTTTATGTGCCACGTCACAGTGGCAGTAAACTGCGTGCGCAGGCCTGAGACAGGTTTGAAAGGCTACTTTGGTGGGTGGCACAAGCAGTGCTGCAAGCCCACCAATAGCATTTAATTTACTGGCCCTGGGTATGAGATACCACTTTACAAGGGACTGATAGGTAAATTAAATACGCCAAACAGGTGTAGACCAATCTTACCACGTTTTACCATAGACAGCACATGCACTTCACACTGGACAGCAGTGATAAAGTGCCCAGAGTCCTAAAACCACCGACACCAGGTCAGAAAAAATACCAGGAGGGAGGCAAACAGTTCAGGGATGACCCTGCAAAAAGGGCCAAGTCTAACACAACCCCCTTCCAGCCTAAAGCCAGGGTAGACCAAGCAATACCTTGATGGACTTCCCTGCTTGGGGCGATAGAACACGGACGCGGGCCCGCAACTCCAGGGGCACACTGCAGTTCTACGCCAATCTGAACCCATGTGGTTCCCTCTGTCAAAGCTCCCAGGATCAACTAAGCTACCCCACTGGGACTCCCTAGCTGTCCGCGGCTTGGACCAGGCCCTAGGCCATCCAGATGTCTCTGGTCCTTGCCATCTCATAGAGTGGGGGGCAGTAACCCCTGGCACATAGTATCCATTCTCCCCTCTACCTCTCATCAGTGCAGTTCTAAACTGCCACTGATCATCCAACCTAGGGTCCGCACCCTCAGGCTGACCAGAGGTCACGGGCGAGGCTCTCCTCCCCCTACCTCTCCTTCTGGGGTCCCGCACTCTCCACCCAGGAGAAGCACCCCAGAACCAAAAACTGTCAGGACGCTGAAATCAGCCCTCCTACACAATTCTCCCACCAGTTCAGGACCTCTCCCCTGCAACTGGTCTCCCAACCTAGGATCTAAACCCTCAGGTTGAACTGGGGTCAGAGGCGAGGATTCCCTCATTCTGCACCCCCTTCCAGAGTTCTGCACCCTCCCACCTGGAGTGGTACCCCCAGAAGACAAACCGGTCAGGACACTGCTTACAGATGTCCTTCCCTCCAGGTCAGGCAGAACCTGAACCTGGCCTCCCAACCCAGGGACTCCCCCCTGCGGTTGAGCACCTGCCTGGCACACCAGGACTTCCTGGGGCGCACGCATGCTCCCCCCAAGGGTAACACATAACTCATGTGTTGCGTGACAGTCTGCCTGGCGCTGATCTCCCGACCCCTATCCATCTGACAGTGCGTGAAGACCCCCCAGAACAGAAGTGGTGTCACCATGGTCACTCCTAGGAGGCTCAGCCCTTATGGCTGGCCCCTGACCCACTGGTTCCCCCCCTGGGGACCGCATCCCCCTCTCACGCCTCCATCTGCGCTTCTGCACCCTCCACTTAGGAGTGGCACCGCCAGACACCAGAATTGATGGAGCTCTGTTTACAGACCCTCCAAGTTCTCCTGACACTAGGAGATCCCCCTTAACGGATGGCCTACCAGTACAGCCTAGGCTCCCCACCTGGTGTTCCCTTAGGGAACCCTCCAGGCCCTGAGACTGGGTTTCGGGCACCTTGGGATGCATCCCATTCTCACTCCTTCTCCGCGAAGACAGGACGTGAGTCCCTACACCCCTTCCACTACACCGGGACCTATCTGAGTTTCTAAGAATCTTTCCCACCACCCTGGGCTGGGAAATACCTGAGCCACTCCCATTAGGGTCACTCCCCAATGCCTCCTCAGACCCTCTGGAACTCACCCAGAGGTCTGTCTCCCGTGCAAGCTCCCTGGGATCAAAGAACTCACACTCCAACAGGTGTTGGCGTAACCCTGGAAAACAACACCGGAACATGTGCTCTCTGACAATCAGATTGAACAGCCCTTCAAAATTGTTTGCCGTGCTACCCATCACCCAACCTGCCAGTGCATCACAACATTCATCCACAAACTCCCCCCAAGACTGGTGAGACAGTTTCCTACTGTCCCTGAACCTCAACCTATACCCTTCAGGTGTGACACCCTCTTCCTGGGAACTAGGTACCATACTCTGGGCTCTGGGAGTGGGACTTCCTACACTGGACTCCATATTGCTGCCACCACTGGACCCCACCCTCACTGGTGAATCCAGACCACTGAAACTACACTCAGGGGACAACCTTTCCTCAAGAGCTAATTTCTCCCTGGTGAAGGCCCTCTCTGCCTGCGCCATCCTCTCCTGTGCTAAGACCCTCTCAGTCTCTAGCTTTTTCTCCTCCACACCCAGCTGCGCTATCTCCTTGGCATGCTCTAACCTGAGCCTCTCCAAAGCCAGCTGATGCTACCTTTCTTCCCTCCTATCCACCCGCTCCTCTGGGGACAGGGAAAGGGATGGGGCACTGCCCCCGGAACTGGACCCGGCAAGGGACTCCCTCTCTTCGGGGTCCTCACTATCTACTGGCGTCCCTGCCCTGTCATTTTCTCCCTCCTCTTCAGACTCTTCAGGCCCTCTTACAAAACCACCACTTAGGTATGCGGAGGGGTAATCTGTAAGGTCCCCCCAGGGCTCTAAGACTACTCCCCTGCGGGTTGCTTCAAAGAGGAACAGTTTTCTGCGGAAGTTGCCTTCTATTGGTATCCCCCTTTCACTGCAGAAACTCATTACCTCCTCCTCAGTGTACTCCCAAAGGTCATTCTCATTATAGATTAACCCCATCCTTGCAAGATACACAACTCACAGTGCAAAACAAGAGACCTAGGCGTCTGAGTTGAAGCAAGAGTATACAATTCAAAAATGACACTTTGAAGAGAAATAAAACAATCAGGAGAAAAAATCCCCAAACATGTGATTAGTCTAAACTGTAGAGTTTGTAGTGCAACCAGTTGTCGCTGTGGTACTACGCAAACGCAAGTCCTATCCTCACCGCTGACAACCAATGTTAGAAATGGGATTTCTGGTTGGCTGGGGCTTGCGCCTAAGCCAGGCAGAAACCACCACTCTAGTCAGGGCAAGGGAGTTACACGCTGAAGATAACCCCTGCTCACCCCCTTGGTAGCTTGGCACGAGCAGTCAGGCTTATCCCAGAGGCAATGTGTAAAGCGTTTGCGCAACACACACACAGCAGCGACAAACTAGGCACACCACAAAAAAAACTCTACACAAGGTTATAAAAAATAGCCTTTGTATTACTCATAAACACATTAGAATGTAATCACATATGTACACTGTGCCACCTGGCACTAGATATACCTTTACAGGGGATTATATACATGACAGGGCCAATCGGGCCACTGTCATAACCATTAGAATGCAAGTAGTGAAAATAAATAACCAGCCACTACTGGTATTAGCACTTATGCATAAACCACATTAGGCATTCCCATTAGGAATAAACACATTATGCATCCATCACATTAGGTATAAACCATATTATGAAACCACATTAGGCATCAACAACACAACATGACACCGTATAGCATATTATGCCAATACATCTGGGTACCAATGCACCATCACTGCACATTATCAGTAGGTCCCATCATTACTGTACAACCTAGGGGGAACCTCAGCCCCTCAACAGGCGTATTCCCACTCAGTTCGTTGTCCCTAATACCAGGACACTCTCAAGCGGGGGCCCTGTCCTGGGCTCACCCCGCAATGCCCCCTTCTCAAAAGCAAGGGCTCTGCCTACTCTGCTGTCCCTTCTGGCACAAGTCCTCCACTGGCCCTCTGGCTATAATGGGGGAAAGGGTGCAACTCACCCTGGTCGCTGTTTGGACAACACGAATACCCCCAACGTTGCAGCTGCCGCGATCCGGCGGTGCAGCTGTAAGATCTCCCAGCACCAACAGTGTGCTGGCCAGGCCCCACTCACCGGGCCTCTCTCTCCTCTTTCCGTTGCAGCTACCTGCAATCAGGTGGGGTAGCTGGACATGAAGACAGGCACTCGCAATGCCCCTCAAGCCCCACTCACCAGGGGGCTTCTGTCTTTGCGCAGGGCCTATCAGAAAGCCGGAAGGATGCAGCCACAGGGAGCTCGCGAGGCTCCGGTCCTCTTCCGTGCCGGTCTCGCCCCCACAACAGGATCGGCCACACGCGGGGATCTCCTCGACCACGGGAGCCCCGCCTACAACCAGGCACTAACTCGGCCTGACTTCCCGCGGCCTCTCCTGGACCACTCCTCTTGATTTGCCGCGTACAGCAACGGCCCCGCCCACAACCAGGCAAGACGCCTGACTTCCTGTTGGCGGTCTGCTTCGCGATTGGGCCTCTCCCCAATAGTCAGCCCCGCCGACCATCAGGCAACGGGCGCCTGACTCCCGGCGGGACACTGCTAGCGAAGTTGGAGCCCTGGTCTTGGGCTCAGGGAAGGTAATTAAACAGCGCCCACCACGTGCCTCGGAGATGCAGTCACCGCACCTTTTGCAGCCCACTACCCAAAAACTGGAGCGCTCCTCGCCCTGGGCTGACAAAACCCTCCTGACGGGGGGGGTGGGGGTAAACACAGCGCTCAGCCGGTCTCCCCCCTGGAGACACCACCCAGAGGCCCGACAGCGCTCTTCTCGTGCTTTCTAGCGCAGGGGCCCACAATCTGCTAAAGGCAGGGGCAAACTCCAGCGCTCTCCATGCACTCAGTCCAAGGTCATCAGGGGCAGAGCTGGGCACAGGCAGGCCAGCACGTAGGGACCCCCAGGAAACAGCAGCTGGGTCCCACAGTGGTTCCTCCTCGCCCAGCAGTCCTTCTGCTTCCCGCAGGTCAGCACAAAGTTCTTGTAAATCTACTTTTGCCTTGCCAAGAGAAGTCTTGTCTTTCTTGATTTCAGTTTTCCCACAACATTGACTCCACCCAGAGGAGTATTTCTCACTCTCCTCGTGATATTATTGGTTGGTCCCCTACGGGGAGCTAGCATTACAATGTATGAGAGACTATTTTACAACTGTAAACTAAACTCAATCATCACCTTACATACTTTATTTCATAATACATTTTATACAGAAAGCAAACATTCTTTTTTCACTGCGACAGGCTTTGTCAAGCATTTTAGTCAGGTCTCTCATTTAACTTTTATGAGTGTTCCGTCTTTATTGACAAAAATAGAATTGCTAACGATGATAGGCTTTAATGTGCCAATCCTGGCATTGACAAATGCTGTTTGCAAACTTTCATACATTAAAACCAGACCATTTGACATTACCTATGCTTGTTGTATTTGTAGTGCTATATACTTATTAAGAAGTAACACATATAACAGATATTATGTGAGTATATTTTGCAGATAAGCAATGCATGTATTTAAGGCTACAGTGATGTGTCATATATGAAATCCTTTAAAGTGTAGCCGCACTTGAACCACCCATTTTAGTAGGTATCTGCTGCTATTGTCAACATATTGAATGTATATATACAACAATTGAACAATACATCATTTAACAGATCCTGTTTTTGATGGCTGGGGCGAGTCAATCACCCACGCTATAAATGTTGCAAAAATATTAACTGCTAAAAAGTCTGTCAAAAAAGTTTAAAGCTCCGATAGTATCAAAAGGTGAAACAATGTATCAAAGTATTTTTTGCTCTTTTCATCTAGTTAAGGTCTTGCAAAGGGTCACCTTTGAATCTCTTTTCAGTTCCTGAATGTATGTATTTTTGAGATTCAAAGGCGCTCAACCTTTAGTTTTCAGCCAGCTTAAAATCTCCTCTTGCAAGGTCGTATTTCACCTTTTAGGGTTCATTACCACCTCGGAAGTGCCAGGCTTCAGCAAAGGATTTTCTAAAGGAAATGTCCTCATAGCTGAATTGTTCCTAAATTTGCAGCAGTGATATGGAGCAAATGTAAAGATTGTAGATTGGATATTTCTATATATCACAAATGATATACAAGTGGCAAGGTGAACAATGTGTTGGTTGTGCTGCTTTTGATAAACGTAAAAGAAATGTTTATGTGTGATACTGCAGCTACACTTATTAAAATATATGCACATCGCCATATGATTACATTGATAGGGCCCCATATCCTGTTATGAATAAGGTAATGCTGGAAGGTAAATTGTTTTAATAATTTATTGCATTCTCCAGTTTTACTTCCCCTTTCTTCTCTCTACGTGTACCCCTTCTCTGCACTGCCACCTTGACTCTTCACTTCTTCTCTTTTTCCTGCACCTCTATCATCTTTTTTTCCAAATCTCTCATTCATTTATCTCTCTTGCCATCTGCATCTCTCTCTTTTCCATACACTTGCGTGCACGTCCCTCTATTTTCCGCTGCCACCTTAGCCTCTCTGCTTACTACTGCATGTTTCTCCTATCCCATAGCCATCTTCTATGCATCTGTTCACAACACAAGCAGACACAGGGCCTAATTTGTAAAAAGAAATAGGAGCAGGGGACAAGGTTTCTCTGAGGAGCTCACTAGAGGTACTTCCACAAAAATACTAGGGTAGGCTGCCTAGTCTTGACTCCACCTCTTTCTTCCACCACTCTCCACTTTCTGTGTCTTTTTATCTCACTCTTGCTGGTTCCTTCTTCATTCTTTTTCTCTCTTTGTGTCTGTTTTCTATTCCACTCTTTCTCATCTTTTCACCCTTTTCTCACGTGTTACCTGTCCAGACCTGAATGTAACAGTAGGTTTCAATGAAAACAATAGATACCTCTCCCCACATTGTCAGGTGCTACCAACTGGATCCACAAAGTTCCAGAGATTACGGTGCCATCGAACCTAATGCAAACAAGGAAAATGGCTCTCTCTATGCCTTATTGGGGTAGTAACATAATCGATTCAGTGGCCCCCTTCATCCCTGAAACCTGGTGCAACTGCCCCTACTTCACTAATGATAGCTATGCCCCTGCGCAGTCAGTGCACTTCGATCTGGACTAACAGTGTTCTTCGCTTTTACATGATGAAGAAGCCTACACAATACTCTTCCAATGAGGTTCTATCATTTCGTGAAATGGCATTACCATTATTGACAGTGAAACTACACAGCTCTGCCAGTGTATCTCTCTCCTTATCTGCAGCATTCACACAGATGCCCTGTGCTGATGCATTTCACCACTCGCCTGCATCAAGTCTGGCCACTCCAGATCTGTATTTAAACCACAACAAGCATGTGTTTCGTCAGGTGTTGCGTTGCCTTGACTTTCTCAGGGCTAGAAAGAATGTACCATCTTACTGTAAGTGAACTTTCTGCATAAAGGCAAATTATCCAGCACCCAAGTGTGTCATCCAAGAGAGGGATAAAACAAACACAACCACTGTGCTCAAAATAGCAGCTAGACGCGTGAGTAGGTGAGTGAATACCTTCAATGAAAGGGTGTTCTTGACAATCCTGTGTAATCGATAGAATAGAAAAAATTATAAAAAAAATATTATCAAACATCTTCTCCCATGCCTCATAAGTATTTCAACATGTTTAACATGTTTTAGATATATACAATGCCTGACGAAACATGTATTATCACGGGTAGCTTAACGGAATGGTGCTTCTTATGGAGTGCTCGTATAGATCTAAGCAGAAATATGAAAGCTTCCATTTGAATGCAGAAGATACTGAATTAAGATGACTTCCAAGACTTCTAAAATTTTGAGATGGTAAAGGTCCTTAGAAAGTCAAGGCAATGCAACACCTGGAAAACAATTTCCCCTTCCAGTGATTAGGAACCCTGACATATTTGTTATTCTTTCCATTCAGAATAATTTCTGATGGCTGCACCAAAAATCTTATGTTTCTAAGGCAAAGACTTTTCTTTTGGGGATTCTTGTATTTCTTTATTGCCCTCTATTGCATTTAAGAAAAGCACCCTTCCAAGAGAAACAGTGTATTTTATAATCTGCTGTTTTACATTCACTAGATTGCAATAATCCAAGACCTCCCTCTATTGTCTCATTTAGTTGTTCTTGAAAGAGGTTTAAATTCTATGTTATTGTGTGAGCTAGTCTCCCTACTTCCATGGGTGACAAAACAAACCTGTTACTGCAACCTGTATTAGATCAAATAAAAGCACATAATTTTATTGTGGTTGTTATATAGCGGTACATTGTTTCAATGGATACAAAATATGAATTGGCTGGTTCAGTGCAAGGAAGCAGCAACACTTTTTTAGATTGCTTATTTGGGTCTAGGTTTTGAACACTTTGTAAATTGCTAAAAACAGTTTCCTTTAAAATGTTCAGTTCTGCCAGAATGTCAGTGCGAACCTAACAAGGGATCGACAGCTAGTCCCTGTGATTAGTGGCGGCCGCCACAAATAAAGGGTGGTCGGAGTGAGCATGGGGGGTGGGGAGTATTAGAAATTTACAAATTGTAGATTTGAAAAAAACTTGCCTGGAGCCGCCGCACGCCGCAAGCATTGCGTTGTGCCGCCTCTCCTCTTTCTGGGTCCAAGCAGCCCCTGGGACAGACTCCCATCCAATCCCGTGCTGCAGAAGACGCTCCGCTCAGGCCAGGGATCTGTGGAGGTTTCTCCAGCCCAGGTGCTCAATGCAGCCGGGCAGGAGAAACCTAAGTGCACATGTGTGTTTTGGTCGGCCTGAGACGGCCGGCCAAACACACATGAGCACTTAGGGAGTGGAGTGCATGTAGCACTCCTCCTCCCCCCTCCCATGCCTCGGCCCCGCCCCTCCCTACAACGCTGGCTAAGAGCCAGCAAATGCAAAATAAAACGATACAAGAACATTGTTTTATTTTACATTTGCTGGCTCTGAGCTAGGCAGTGGGGCGACGCTCCTTCGCCATTGCGGAGGAGCCACCGCTGCACAGGCATTAGTTGTAAAGCCCGATCTACTAAGGTAGCCTGACGAGATTTTAGATCTAACATGAATGTCTAGAGTTGGTATGCACCAACGAGGATGAATGCATTGTGTTCCCCTGAAACGGGTGTATTGCATGTGTGTGGCATTGTACAGCACACTTCTTATGGGCAATTAGCAATTGACTTTGCATAGGAATGCGTTCTAGAAAGTTGTACCTCTGATAAAAATCCTATGATGGATATCGCACAATCGCCACTTCACCATGGTGCAGTGCTGTGCGTGGCACAAAGCAGCCCGTTTGTGCACTGGCACTGGGGATGACACCTGTAGCAGGCCAACCTTAGTACCTCTGGGTTGTGTTTTCCCCTTTGCATGGTAAAGGAACACAACTCCGAGGATTCTTCAGCGTCATCTCTAGGGGACACTTGATTCCTGCTCAGATTATAAGAGAAATAAACAAAGAATAACTAAATGAAGAGGCCTGCACAGGTTATAGGAAGGTCTCCTTTCTCTTCACCTTGTTCTCTGAGAAATGATAATCTGAGTCTACGCTAGTTCACAGGCATATCTCACATATGCAAAGGCCCATTTCAGCAGTCGATATAGGCGACTCATGGATGGTACATAGGCTTTCATCTATCACACCCCTGTGAGATTATATCATCGTGATCATTGTCTCATTACCCCAATTTCTTACCGAGGCACGTTTGAAATCTCCCCTCTCCTGTAGAGTTTTGTTTGCAGCTGGGTTTCTCCGATTCACAGGGAAAACACATTAAGCATGTAAATAAAGGGGGCTATTATTCATTTTTTTGCCTCTCTCAGCTGTTTTTATTGATGTTTCCCTTACTAGTGGGTCATTTCTGGCTGCATTGTGGTGAAGTGCAGTTGGCCTCAGATGAACCACAGATGGGTCTGCCTTTATCCCAGGTTACACCCGGCTACGTCTGTAGCACACTAGCACTCCATGTGACCCAACTAGATCATATTTCCGAGACCCACTATTACCGGAAATTAGAGGCAGGAGCTTCATGCCGAGATCTCACTGGGTACAGTATTCTTTTATTGATAGTTCTACTATGAGATTGTTTTGTACATATGAGGGCAATTTTAGGGATTTTTAAATGGATTATGTAATGGTGTGACACTTTTCCTAGTCCTCCTTTGTGAATTTCATCATTTCGAAATTGGAACTGTTGTTAAACATTAAAGCGGGTTAAATAAATGTGCCAAAGTGGGTTTACGAGTGTGTTAAGCCAATGAAAACCTAATTTTAGCAGGAGAATGTTTTACAAGAAAAATGTCCCCATAATCTTTTTTTAACTGAAAAACCTCGCCCTTATGCAAAGTACTGTGCGGTTCACAAATTTAGCATTGCTGAGATGTGCATATCTCATGTACTTAAACAGCTTCACTGATAAAGTTAAACATGCCCATGCCTTTAGCATTTATTCCAAATGTTCTTTAACTGTTCTTTTTTTTATTATTATCATTTTGACAATTTTTCATCCAGTGTTCTTAACCCTCCAGGGTGTGTTGCTTGCACTGTTTCTGATACCAACAATGTCTGCTGACCTGCACCCAGTTTTCCATATAGGGCTAATTTACTCAATGTGTAGCCCTTTCTCTAATTTCCATGTTATCTAGCACTTTGCTGTGTTGGACTGGAAAATGTGTTCTGCCGACTCCTTGTAGCATTGTGGGAGTTAAGTTATCATTTGCGGCACCATTTTGTATTCAGCCGCCATTTTGTACCATGATTGAAATTAAGCTTCTGTCTTACACTGTCTGCCTCAGCAGAAAGCAGCCTCGATTGTTTCTTTTCAATGTTCAAGGTTGTGCTTCGCTGCACTAATGAATAGATTGTTCTGTTTTTCATGCCTTTCCCAGTAGGTAGGCCTTCTCCCACTCTCAGAGAGACGGGCACGGGCAGAGGAATCTTGAAACTAAGATAGCATGTACCCGGTCTCAGGATAGTAACTCATCTTTCTGTACCACCTTTGTTCGTTAGCTCTGAGACTGGAAAATTACAGTCTGGGTGGGTCTCTAGGGATGCTGGAAATGTATATCTGATATTGCTATGTGGACGGGGGTCTGTCCCTCTGCCGCATTCTGAGGAGGCTGGTCAGACCGGACTCCGCTCGAGCGTATACTAATAAATAACTTTGGTTTGTATTCTCTACTGTCTGACCGACTCTTCATTTGTATGGAAGGCTGAGAGGTGGTCGCGAGTGACCCGGGTGGCCCTTCAGTTGTAACCTTACAACAGTCTGAGTGCTTTGCGAATCTTGAGATAAAAGAGAGATTTAAAGACATCAATAAATGCACAAATAAGCACTTCTTGGGATGAATTCTCAGCTTCAAATGAAACAGCTTACAAAATTAAAGCAAAACTACATTCTCTTAGCAAAATCAATTTCTAGCACTTATGTAGTATTGAAGTGTTTGCAGGATTCTTTTGAATGCTGACTCTCTCAATGTGATCAATAGTAGAATGTATCCTGAAGCAGGAAGAGAAAGGGTGACAAATAAAACATCAAAAAAGGAATATTGATGAAGAGACACAACATAATTGCTTTTCGTACATGTCATTTAGTGAGTGTTATACCCTTCATTACAAATTGCTCTGATTTGAACACTGTCACCTTCTCCACATAACTCAATTAAGTAAGCTACCATGCAATTAGAACACGTTTATACAAACTGGCGCCATGGCTTTATCCTCATTACACTTTTAAATTGGATCTTTCTGTCTGAGAAGAACTGAGTCGACTCCGCTGGTGAATTGATTGGTTCTGATGCATTACACTTGGTGGATCAAGGACATCTAATCTCTTTCTTCTAATTGCAACTATAGGATTGATGTGTGCCTGTGATGTACAGAAACCTGTGAGTTCTGCAGCATCTGGTTGACAACTGTCCAACACAATCTGTTCTTGCCAGGCTGCAACCTGTTAGTCTCAAGCGCCTATCACTGGGGAGGCAGCAAAGTGTTGTGTGTGATATTGCATTTAGTAATCTGTTCATGATTCTTTAAATGCTCTCATTCCAGGTCCAAAATAACATATCTATATATGCTTGATTGCAGGAAGCAGTATTTAACTTCATTGTGCTATGCTGGCCTCTTTTTGCATTGGGCGCAAGAGTATGACATATGACCTTGGTAGATGCTTTGTCCTCAACAACAGACACCATCAGGATGACTTTGAGTGCTGATGTGAACTTTAGTGAGATTATTGATTAGCAGGTTTGTCTGGGGCATTGTAATACCAATTCGGATTGCTGACTCGACGGCAGGCACATGTGATCTTTGTTCAATGTGTGTTTTTTGTGCACACTTTATTGTTGGATTTATTATTGTGGTGCCATTAGTAACCCTGCTATACCTTTCCGTTAACAGCTGCCTGACACAAATGTGTCACTCTAAATGAGTTAACTACCAGCACGAATGTCTGAAAATAGAGAGTGGCAGACGACACTACATACTTGGAGGTAATGTGGGCTGTCCAGATGAATACTTTCCACCCAATCAGTAGGAAAGTTACATCATTGTTCTGCTACCTATGGAAATTGATCTCCCTAGGCATCATGAGTAGTATTTGTGCATTTGCTGATATAGCCTTATGTTTACATTGAAATGGCTGAAGCCAATGCATTGTGTGTGATTTACAGGAAGAGGACATGTTGAAGAGCATGATCTATGGAATCTTAAACAGCTTTCTAGATGGGTTTTTCATTCACTTTAGTAGGCTCTTTGTAGCACACTCACTCTGTACAGCAGCTTCTTCAGGTTGCCCTACTGGAAGGTAGGGATAGGTCTAATAGAACAGGTTACATTGTAGCTATGGCTGAGACAAAGGAAGTTTTTGTCAAGCCAGATGTGTGGAGGATATTCCAGAGCAATGAACATTATGTGTGGAGTGATCTATCCCAAAATCTATTGTACATGGCTTTGCAAAAGGCAAGTCGGTTGCAGGTGACTGACCTAGGACGGTAGTTCAGCTGACAGGATGTAAGGATATTGCTGAGGTAGCTAGGGCTGAGGCTCTGCCGTCCCGTTCAGTGTGTGCAGTGTACCTTGCACAGCACTCCTTAGCAAATCAGATGCTTGTATAAGACTTGTACAACTGGGGTTCACTGGTCAGTGCATTTTCGCACTAGGATTGTGCTGGACATAAAGTTCAGGGCCTTTATTGGTTTCTCCACAACTGTACTGGTAGGCTGTCTAGATAGTGCTGAAATAGTCCATGGAAGACGTTACAAAACCTGAAGCTATCTTATGTAGCCTTTTCACCAAGGGGAAAGAACCCCATACAAGGCAGAAGTGACTGAATGTGTTTTTGGTGACCAGGTTGTTTTAGTGTGTAAAAGTCATGTCAGGTCAACATCAATAATCACTTTGAGTTTGATCATGTGCCAGTTCTCCGGTGAGGAAACTGGTGCTGTGAGTTAACGTGCATTAGGTTGTTTAATCAGTGAATGGACCATGAATTGAATGGCAAACTTACATGAATACATTATCATCATTGACACTGTCCACAGAACCAATGATTCATTAAGAGTAAAACCAGAATCTATTCACTGATCTTGCAGATAAGTCAAATTCGTTACCACAAAGATAGTCAGTCATTGATTTTCATCTACCAATGGGAAGCAAGTTCAGTCTTTTACTATGGAGAAGCTGGTTTACACTTAAGGACACAGCAGGGATTCACATGCACTAAGTTTATCACACAGGTCATCTTTATTGACCCAACAGAATGCAATTTTCAAATAGACAAATGGACTAACTTTGGTACCATTTTTTTAGCCAAGTGTGAAAATGCTAAATTAGGAGTGCTAAAATATGATTCATGAATCCATTTGTATACATGGAATTCTTTTTATTATTTTCTGGGACCAGCCTTGAAATACTCTAAAGAACAGTTTTGCAAAAGATAGAAATACCTTGCAGGATTCCCCCTTGGTGCTTTCATAAGTATTGGAAGTATGAAAGAAACATGCCAGACCTCTTGGTTCATTTTAGTGTTGCAACCAGCTTTAAATAATTGTGCCAGAATCTTGTTTAGTCAATAAAATCTGAAGTAGACCCACCATCTGATAAGGACCTGCAATTTCATGAGGAGAATAGTACATTCCTTAAATTGTCCATCGTCAAATGTTATGAAATCACACTCAAATGTGTCTACACTAATCATACATACGTCATACAGATTTTGGTTATATTCTGGCAAAGCCTCCAAGGGAATTGTAGCTTTGTCTTTCAATAGCACAGTGTGATGACTATTAACTCTTTTCTGGTGTTTAATTACTGTAGGATTTTGTTTGACACTGCCTGAATCGATTAAGGTACCAGGATAAGATGATAATCAGTCAGACCTACGTGGTTTCACAATTGACACATAGTTTTGCCATTTCTGTGAGTTTAGGGAGATGTGGTTAATTCACATTTTTTCTTTTTTTTAACAAAGTAATACTGCACCAAACCAAGCAAGTAAATGATAAAAACCAATCACAAATAGTTTTAAGTTTTTATTGCCATATGACTTGACAGTTGGCCTTTGAACACATTAAAAAAAAAAACACTTAGAAAAGAAAAAGGAGGTGGCAAAAAAGGGAGGGTATTTCCTCTTTCTTGCATGAGATTTTACTGTTTTGTGAGCTGACCAGCCGCTAGTGTGACCTTGAGTGCCTCTCTGTCTCTCAATCTGCTTGTTCTCAGTAGATTATATACACAGTGAGGGTTACCTCGTGTGGGCAATTTAGTGATACTCAGTAACATAAACAGATCAAAAGGACAATGAATCAGTTGATCATCATGAAAATCATTATTAATTCACTTTGAATTATTTTAGTAAAGTACACATATGTCATCATAATGTTAGGATTAAACACCGAAAACAATTTTGACAAATACAGACACATATATACATATGTTGTATATGTGTGGTGTACAAGTGTCCCATCACCATTGCACAAAAAAAAGGATAAAATCAGTTCAGTTTACAAAAATGTGTGCCAGTTTCAAGATCTTTAACAATGAAATATAGATAGGGGCTCATTACGATGTTGGGCGGAAAGCCTCCGCCCGACACCGTTTCGGTTTCTGGACCGACCAACTTGTGGTCGGCGGTTCTGACTGCCGGAATACGATGCGACCGAACACTGTTCTGTCGGATTCCCATTGTCTCCTATGGGAGCTCGTGTTACGCCTGAGAACCGGCTGTAACACAGGCTCCTATGGGGAAATGGGGTGTGTGTGGAAAACCCTGCACCCTGTGGCAGGTACCCCATGGTACCTGCCACACAGTGCAGGGTTTTACAAGGGGGTACCTTAGGGACCCCCTCGGCCAGCAACCGTAGGGCGCGGGGGCCAGGGGGCCCTGCCAGGGGCTCCTAAAGTCACTTTCCGATAGCCATTCCTTGTCGGATAGGCCGACGCAGAAAGGCTGTTGGAAAGTGACATCGTAATCTCAACGGCGGAAATGCCGTCCACAGGGGGTTATGGTGCGGTTCTGACTGACAGGAATACTCACGCGAGTACATGGAAGGTATATATGTATATATGTATATGTACTTTTGGATCTATATATTTACTACTTTTCTTCTAATTCAGCATATCCAATGCACTACCCTATTTCTCACCCTATACCGCTGTCAATATATCCTCTACCTCAACTCTCTGAATCATCTCAAACCTCATTCCACTACGCTTTCCAATGCACTACCCTATTTCTTACCTTATACCTCTATCAATATATCCTCTACCTCTACTCTCTCATTCATCCCAAACCCCCTTACCACTACTATGATCTCCAAAATAACCCTTTCTAGACTCTTCCCTCCTCTACCCCTCCTTGCATCATCTCATACCTCTTTTACTGTTCAGATCTCCCAAACAAGCCTTTTTTTAAACCCTTACCTTTGACTCTTCCCCCTTCATCTCCCTTTTACTCATCCCAACCCCCATCCTACTGCTATGAACTAAAAAAAAACAAGATTCTAGGGCCTTCCCTCTTCTATTCCTCCTTCCCTTCCCTCTTCTATCCCTCCACTGTTCCTTTTCAATTCAAAAACAGAATTACATGTCCACCAGTCAAATTGATTTCATATTTCTTATGCTAACTCCCCTTCACCTCCCCTTTACTCACCCCAAACCCCCTCCTACAGCTATAAACTCCCCCCCAAAAAATCTAGACCCTTCCCTCTTCCTTCTCAATCCAAATAACTTACTAACATATCCACCACTCAAATTACTTTCTTATTTCACTATACTGATTCACCACTTATCCTTTATGGGTTCTGGAGTAACACGCTACTTGCCAAAAAAGTGCTTCAATACCTCATCAGGGGTAGCAATCGCTATAAAAATGCAAACCTTTTTCCCTCTTCTATCCCTCCACTATCCTTCTAAATCCAAATGACTGACTAACATGTCCACCACTCACATTACTTCGATATTTCACTATACTAATTCACCACTAATCCTAAATGGGTTTCGGAGTAGCGTGCTACTTGCCAAAAAGGCGCTTCGACAGCTCGTCAGGGGTAGTAAGCGCTATATAAAGGCAATTACAATACAATACAATACAATATCATGCACAAATGTTACATTTATTCCCATAAAATAAAATAAACCCAAATACAAATGAACACTAAGCAAATAACAAGAAGAATGGCAGCCATGAAAATATGACAAAAAAGAAACCTCAAAGAAACTAAACTGGTCAGAGACTCAACCTCCTCCCCCCTCCCGCCCCCATAAAAAAAAATACCTAATATCCCAAAAACTGAAACAAACAATGACAAAACATAACCCAGAAAAGAAAAAAAACATTTAATTATTAAAGGGACAAAAAATAATTTTAAAATGTTTCAAATTAGAAAAACAAAGGTTTTCCTAATTAAAAAAAACACAAAAGCATAGAAAATAGGTTGTTCTCAATCTAACAAAACAAAATAATCATGCTGAAACGAATAGAAACTCTAAGCAAAGTTTCCCTCGCATAATAATTCACAGAATATTTCACAGGAAACCCAAAAATGAAATGCATCTCACGCTTACCTCACATTTCCAGCAGTGGAGCATCCCGGCTTCCTCCTCTATTGGTAAAGCAATCCCACAAAATGGAGGAAGTGGCTGGGCTGCTTATCAGTTTGTAATCTATGTTCCTCTATGATGAATTTGCCTGAATTTTGTAACCGGTGCACTCGGAGCAACTCACAAATCTGTCCAGTCAGCCTAGAGGAGTTTTGTTGAAAAGGTTCCCTGGTTTTCAATTTTAAAACGACTGTTTAAATCTTGTAGCTTCTGAATCTTTCCTATCACAATAAACACATAAGTATACATTTCCGCAAGCTTAGCATGAACTTGAATAGAGGAATTTTGATTTGTGTCTTTATCAGTACTTTAACCGAACAAGCCAAGTCTGAAACTACAACATTATTCCTCACTGGAGTGGAAAAGCACGGAGCGCGGCTGCATGTATCCATGCGTGGCTTTATACATTATACCATTTCTCAAATTGGGACTTCGCTGTTGGAACTGGTATGATTTATTAATGAGAGATCTGAGAAAATGGTCACAGCTGAATCATTACTCTATGCTACATATTTGAACAAATGTATTCTCTCAGAGAGATTTAGCATACAAGGGCAGACTCTTGCAATCCCAAGCCCTTTAATCATAACATCAATTGGAGACTTGAAATGCTGTACTTGTACAGACATCTAGCAGACATCTGGACCAAAACATCCCTATCACAATGCACTACAATGTGTCTGCTGTTAAAGGTAAGGTCAGCCATTTTGTGATTCACGCACTATTACCTGTATCACTTTCATTGATTTAGTAGAGAGAAAAGAGCAGGCCACCGATACACGAGTCGTATTTTAGAATGCTATTTCATTTCCAAAGCACATTGCCAGAAATAGACCATCAAAGATGGGTCTCAGATTACTGCCCATTCACGGTGCTGTCACTGTCAGTGAGTGTCACTCTCAGAAATGCATGCTCATGCCAGACTACTGGAGTCAGCAGCCGCAAACAAATTCGTTTTTTAGCTACAGTATTTCTACTTTCTTTTTTAATTTCTATTGCCTCTAACTAGCGTTTCTCTAGGGACACACAACTGCTGAACATAGACGAGTATATAAAGGGATTGTATTTACGGTGGTTGCCCACAGACCTTCATCCTTAGTAATGCCGCAAAGAAAGTCATTCTGTTTTCATTTAATTGCAGCATCATTTTGACTAGCTATGACAGATCCGTAAATGCGCATGGAAATTCTGAATAGGCTGGGATTTTGTGAATAAAGCCTATCAGCATGTATGCAGAATGTCTCATGCATAGATCTTACTGTTTCCAGGGCCGGCTTTAGGGTGATGCGACTGGTGCGGCTGCACTGGTCGCTGACTTGGAGGGGGCGCACTGACCTCAAGGGGGGCACTGTGTTTAGAAATAACTTACATTTAAAAGCACCTGCAGCAGAGTTCCTTGTGCGCATCTTTTAGACAGCAATTACATTGTCACATACCTCTTGTGATTAATGTTCCTGCTAGAAGGAGAGATTGGAGTATTGTCTAGTGGCAGCTTCGAATCGCCATAAAGTAGCCTGCTGCAAAGAACAGCTGTATTTTATGTGGATAGCTAAGTGGATTAGTAAAGCCAGCCTTTACCAGTGCTTTAAAACAAAGGAAATGCATGTGAGAGAGGGGCTATGGTTAGACGTGGGGGACTTTTGCCGGGTGGTAGTGAGGGAATCCGAGGAGGGGGTCATGGGGAGGCGGGGTGCCAATAAAGACTGTCGCACTGGGCGCCACCAGCACTAAAGCTGGTCTTGACTGTTTCCACAGCATGTAAACGACTACCAAGTAGGGTCGGACTGGCCTATAAAGCAATCAGGCAGTGCCCTATGGGCTGGTCTGACAGATCAGTGTGTGGGCTGTTTTATTAGCAGTTTTGGGCCGGTTTTATGGCAAGGTAGGCCAGTTGGTAGGGTTTATTTCCCATATATTACCATGTTTTTACCATATTCTTCACCAATGTGGGCCACTTTTATTATGGTGCATAGGCCTAGTTTTTTGTCCCAGTCCGACCCTGCTTACCAAGTCCATTTGTTGAGTAGCAGAAGCCCTGCAAGTTAAAGCACAGCATAGCTCTTCTTTCAAGCTTTATAAATAGTCCTGATTTTAGGTCTGGCTAGAGCTTTAGCTGTTTTAAGTTTATTTATTCGTTTTTGCCAATTAACCTGTCACAAACAATTTATACAGTCATATGTATATAGAGTGAAAACGTTTTGTAAAAATTACAAAGGAGACATAAAAGTCCAAGATATTTGAAAACAATAATGAACAAATAAGGGTGTAAAAAGCAAAGCTTTCTGTTTAGGCGGGATTAACCTTTCTGAACAGTAGGCTCATTGTCATACAAGTTTCATTGTGGAGAATTCCCTTAATTCATCTCACTTGGTGAAGCGATGGTCTCCAGGGATTCTTATATGTTCTTTTCCATCTTGTCATCTTCAATAGTAAAATGAGTCAAGATCAAAGCGTCAATTTTTTGTCAGCAGTTGGTATGAAGGAAAGAAGGAAAGATGGTGCCTGCAGCTGGGATAGAGGAGGACGTTGATGAGGCAGTGGGAAGGGGCAATTCATTATTTATTAGTCTTTCAAAGCTAGGCTAGGACTGCCTCTCTCCTCTTTCCCCCTCTAGCCATTTTTTTTCTCCTACATCTCCTAGCCAGTATTGCCTGGATCCTGTTGCTAGAGCCCATAGGTGGGAAAGATGATGACAAATATAGTTCCATTTGGTGCAGCCAAGGGACCTGGAGGCATTGAGATGCTAAACTCTCCTGTGACAGTGTGAAGAAGAGGGCTGCAACACTGTTCCATGGTACTCATATCCAATCTGCCTGTTGGGTCAACCACAAATTGTTTTATTGCTTTGAGCTTTGAGAAAGGTTTGTGCCTAATATATCCAGATGATAATAACAAGGGTAATAATTCCCAAAATGCTATGTACTTTTTAAAACATAATATGCTGTATTTATTGTTATTTTAAAAGTGCAGCTAGAAAAAGAACAGCCGACACGTGTTTTGCTCGTACGGCCAGCAGGGCAAGGGCTTTATCAAGGCAAGAACGTCTTGTTTGCAGTCATGTAATTGTCATGGTCTTTGTTCAAAAAGTAGTCTCTGCAGTCCCGAAAAACAGTATATATAGATATAGGACTGTTTTTCAGGACCGCAGAGACTACTTTTTGGACAAAGACCATGACAATTACATGACTGCAAACAAGATGTTCTTGCCTTGATAAAGCCCTTGGCCTGCTGGCCGTACGGCGAAACACGTGTCGGCTGGTCTTTTCTAGCTGCACTTTTAAAATAATAATAAATACAGCATATTATGCTTTAAAAAGTACATCGGATTTTGGAAATTATTACCCTTGTTACTATCATCTGGATATATTAGGTACAAACCTTTCTCAAATCTCAAAGCAATTTCTCTCATTTAGTGGCTCTTGGGTGTAGCCACTTGAGAGGCAAGTGCCAACCGCAATATTGGGTCCTGACTCTTTTATCGTGAACCCCAGCATCATCCACCCATCATTCCGTAAATAAATCTTGTTTTATTGTCCAGTATGCGTCATTCTTACCCTACTATGACTCCCCAAAGGAGGCTGTGATACATTTGTGGTTACTTCTTTAAATTCTTATGAGGCCT
The DNA here is from genome assembly GCA_963921515.1 of Calotriton arnoldi. Taxonomy (NCBI): domain Eukaryota; kingdom Metazoa; phylum Chordata; class Amphibia; order Caudata; family Salamandridae; genus Calotriton; species Calotriton arnoldi. The sequence continues at coordinate 55,043 of CAWUFW010020993.1, forward strand.
CAAGCAGTACTTCCACTTTACTTGCACAATAGAGAGGAAGGAACAAGATGTTTGCTCTCTGCTCTTTTTTTCTGTCCATGGGTGCAAGTACCCGAAAGTGGCACTGTAGGCGGGAAGATCAAGGGGCATAGCACCACCAACTAACTTGTTTACATTAGAATTCAGCTTTTTGACCATCACAGGTGCCACAGAGTGGAGGGAGTTCAGGTGATAACAATAGAGGACATCAGAAAAGACAGAAAAAGAGTGGGGAGGAACAAGTAAAACAAGCTTATTGAAATAGCAGGATTATCACTGAATCAGTACATGCTACTACTTCATATGGTAAAAATAACGCAAAAATAAACTAGCTGAGGAGCACATTATGAAGTAAATCTGAAAGTTTTAAAATAAGTTCCTCCACAGCCTAACAAGAAACTACCATACAATTTAAATGTTAAATGCAAAGACACATAAAATAACAGGTGTGAACAGGGAAGATTACAACCGATCAGTTTACTTGCTCTCTGAGAGGTCAAAAACAAGTTGGCGAATTAGATGGCATGAACAGTAGACAGCATGAACAGGAAGAGCACCCGCTCAGTCCGAACAGCGTCACTAACTGCATGGCCATGAGACCAGTGTGCTCATCCTTCAGTGTGGTTTGTCATCTGGGCTAGGGGCAGCCCATTCAGCTTCAGGCAAAACTACCAAGTGTGGTGCAGTACAGGAATCCAAGGGAGCATGGGTAAAGCAGGAAGCAGAGATGGAAGGCCACAGAATGCCAGTAGGCTCACTGCTGGCAGACTATCTGTGTTATAGCTTCCTCTAACAGTAGCAAAGGACCCACATCTTAACGATTGCACCTATGGCAGCTCCCTTAGGAAAACAAAACAAATGTCCTGTACTAACTACACAGTCCTAATCAAGCTGTAATTTACTGAAGAGGCCCAACCTGGCTGAAACTGGCCCTGCTTTGCTTGTGTTCTTAAAGCGATACCAAAGGGGATGATGGACGGAGCGTTAGAGCAAATCAAACACTCACCCCCAGTCAACTGATCTGGGTTTAATCCATCATCATTCTTTAGCTCACTCCACCACCCCAGTTCAGACATGGCCATATGCAAATCAGTCTGACCCTGTGCCTCATGGGAACAGTCCAGCCCTAACTGCCAAGCCATGTCTTCCCTGGACCGGAAACAAGCATCCTGGGACCGGTTTCGGGTTCAAAGCCCTCATCAGCCAGGCTATCTTGAATCCAGTGGCAAAGTGAGCAAGGGACCCACGTCTGGGCATACCCTGCCAACTTAGGGCGAACAAGCGATACCAAAGGGGATGATGGACGGAGCGTTAGAGCAAATCAAACACTCACCCCCAGTCAACTGATCTGGGTTTAATCCATCATCATTCTTTAGCTCACTCCACCACCCCAGTTCAGACATGGCCATATGCAAATCAGTCTGACCCTGTGCCTCATGGGAACAGTCCAGCCCGAACTGCCAAGCCATGTCTTCCCTGGACCGGAAACAAGCATCCTGGGACCGGTTTCGGGTTCAAAACCCTCATCAGCCAGGCTATCTTGAATCCAGTGGCAAAGTGAGCAAGGGACCCACGTCTGGGCATACCCTGCCAACTTAGGGCGAGACAAAGCGATACCAAAGGGGATGATGGACGGAGCGTTAGAGCAAATCAAACACTCACCCCCAGTCAACTGATCTGGGTTTAATCCATCATCATTCTTTAGCTCACTCCACCACCCCAGTTCAGACATGGCCATATGCAAATCAGTCTGACCCTGTGCCTCATGGGAACAGTCCAGCCCGAACTGCCAAGCCATGTCTTCCCTGGACCGGAAACAAGCATCCTGGGACCGGTTTCGGGTTCAAAACCCTCATCAGCCAGGCTATCTTGAATCCAGTGGCAAAGTGAGCAAGGGACCCACGTCTGGGCATACCCTGCCAACTTAGGGCGAACAAAGCGATACCAAAGGGGATGATGGACGGAGCGTTAGAGCAAATCAAACACTCACCCCCAGTCAACTGATCTGGGTTTAATCCATCATCATTCTTTAGCTCACTCCACCACCCCAGTTCAGACATGGCCATATGCAAATCAGTCTGACCCTGTGCCTCATGGGAACAGTCCAGCCCGAACTGCCAAGCCATGTCTTCCCTGGACCGGAAACAAGCATCCTGGGACCGGTTTCGGGTTCAAAACCCTCATCAGCCAGGCTATCTTGAATCCAGTGGCAAAGTGAGCAAGGGACCCACGTCTGGGCATACCCTGCCAACTTAGGGCGAACAAAGCGATACCAAAGGGGATGATGGACGGAGCGTTAGAGCAAATCAAACACTCACCCCCAGTCAACTGATCTGGGTTTAATCCATCATCATTCTTTAGCTCACTCCACCACCCCAGTTCAGACATGGCCATATGCAAATCAGTCTGACCCTGTGCCTCATGGGAACAGTCCAGCCCGAACTGCCAAGCCATGTCTTCCCTGGACCGGAAACAAGCATCCTGGGACCGGTTTCGGGTTCAAAACCCTCATCAGCCAGGCTATCTTGAATCCAGTGGCAAAGTGAGCAAGGGACCCACGTCTGGGCATACCCTGCCAACTTAGGGGCGAACAAAGCGATACCAAAGGGGATGATGGACGGAGCGTTAGAGCAAATCAAACACTCACCCCCAGTCAACTGATCTGGGTTTAATTCATCATCATTCTTTAGCTCACTCCACCACCCCAGTTCAGACATGGCCATATGCAAATCAGTCTGACCCTGTGCCTCATGGGAACAGTCCAGCCCGAACTGCCAAGCCATGTCTTCCCTGGACCGGAAACAAGCATCCTGGGACCGGTTTCGGGTTCAAAACCCTCATCAGCCAGGCTATCTTGAATCCAGTGGCAAAGTGAGCAAGGGACCCACGTCTGGGCATACCCTGCCAACTTAGGGCGAACAAAGCGATACCAAAGGGGATGATGGACGGAGCGTTAGAGCAAATCAAACACTCACCCCCAGTCAACTGATCTGGGTTTAATCCATCATCATTCTTTAGCTCACTCCACCACCCCAGTTCAGACATGGCCATATGCAAATCAGTCTGACCCTGTGCCTCATGGGAACAGTCCAGCCCGAACTGCCAAGCCATGTCTTCCCTGGACCGGAAACAAGCATCCTGGGACCGGTTTCGGGTTCAAAACCCTCATCAGCCAGGCTATCTTGAATCCAGTGGCAAAGTGAGCAAGGGACCCACGTCTGGGCATACCCTGCCAACTTAGGGCGAACAAAGCGATACCAAAGGGGATGATGGACGGAGCGTTAGAGCAAATCAAACACTCACCCCCAGTCAACTGATCTGGGTTTAATCCATCATCATTCTTTAGCTCACTCCACCACCCCAGTTCAGACATGGCCATATGCAAATCAGTCTGACCCTGTGCCTCATGGGAACAGTCCAGCCCGAACTGCCAAGCCATGTCTTCCCTGGACCGGAAACAAGCATCCTGGGACCGGTTTTGGGTTCAAAACCCTCATCAGCCAGGCTATCTTGAATCCAGTGGCAAAGTGAGCAAGGGACCCACGTCTGGGCATACCCTGCCAACTTAGGGCGAACAAAGCGATACCAAAGGGGATGATGGACGGAGCGTTAGAGCAAATCAAACACTCACCCCCAGTCAACTGATCTGGGTTTAATCCATCATCATTCTTTAGCTCACTCCACCACCCCAGTTCAGACATGGCCATATGCAAATCAGTCTGACCCTGTGCCTCATGGGAACAGTCCAGCCCGAACTGCCAAGCCATGTCTTCCCTGGACCGGAAACAAGCATCCTGGGACCGGTTTCGGGTTCAAAACCCTCATCAGCCAGGCTATCTTGAATCCAGTGGCAAAGTGAGCAAGGGACCCACGTCTGGGCATACCCTGCCAACTTAGGGCGAACAAAGCGATACCAAAGGGGATGATGGACGGAGCGTTAGAGCAAATCAAACACTCACCCCCAGTCAACTGATCTGGGTTTAATCCATCATCATTCTTTAGCTCACTCCACCACCCCAGTTCAGACATGGCCATATGCAAATCAGTCTGACCCTGTGCCTCATGGGAACAGTCCAGCCCGAACTGCCAAGCCATGTCTTCCCTGGACCGGAAACAAGCATCCTGGGACCGGTTTTGGGTTCAAAACCCTCATCAGCCAGGCTATCTTGAATCCAGTGGCAAAGTGAGCAAGGGACCCACGTCTGGGCATACCCTGCCAACTTAGAGGCGAACAAAGCGATACCAAAGGGGATGATGGACGGAGCGTTAGAGCAAATCAAACACTCACCCCCAGTCAACTGATCTGGGTTTAATCCATCATCATTCTTTAGCTCACTCCACCACCCCAGTTCAGACATGGCCATATGCAAATCAGTCTGACCCTGTGCCTCATGGGAACAGTCCAGTCCGAACTGCCAAGCCATGTCTTCCTGGACCGGAAACAAGCATCCTGGGACCGGTTTCGGGTTCAAAACCCTCATCAGCCAGGCTATCTTGAATCCAGTGGCAAAGTGAGCAAGGGACCCACGTCTGGGCATACCCTGCCAACTTAGGGCGAACAAAGCGATACCAAAGGGGATGATGGACGGAGCGTTAGAGCAAATCAAACACTCACCCCCAGTCAACTGATCTGGGTTTAATCCATCATCATTCTTTAGCTCACTCCACCACCCCAGTTCAGACATGGCCATATGCAAATCAGTCTGACCCTGTGCCTCATGGGAACAGTCCAGCCCCGAACTGCCAAGCCATGTCTTCCCTGGACCGGAAACAAGCATCCTGGGACCGGTTTCGGGTTCAAAACCCTCATCAGCCAGGCTATCTTGAATCCAGTGGCAAAGTGAGCAAGGGACCCACGTCTGGGCATACCCTGCCAACTTAGGGCGAACAAAGCGATACCAAAGGGGATGATGGACGGAGCGTTAGAGCAAATCAAACACTCACCCCCAGTCAACTGATCTGGGTTTAATCCATCATCATTCTTTAGCTCACTCCACCACCCCAGTTCAGACATGGCCATATGCAAATCAGTCTGACCCTGTGCCTCATGGGAACAGTCCAGCCCGAACTGCCAAGCCATGTCTTCCCTGGACCGGAAACAAGCATCCTGGGACCGGTTTCGGGTTCAAAACCCTCATCAGCCAGGCTATCTTGAATCCAGTGGCAAAGTGAGCAAGGGACCCACGTCTGGGCATACCCTGCCAACTTAGGGCGAACAAAGCGATACCAAAGGGGATGATGGACGGAGCGTTAGAGCAAATCAAACACTCACCCCCAGTCAACTGATCTGGGTTTAATCCATCATCATTCTTTAGCTCACTCCACCACCCCAGTTCAGACATGGCCATATGCAAATCAGTCTGACCCTGTGCCTCATGGGAACAGTCCAGCCCGAACTGCCAAGCCATGTCTTCCCTGGACCGGAAACAAGCATCCTGGGACCGGTTTCGGGTTCAAAACCCTCATCAGCCAGGCTATCTTGAATCCAGTGGCAAAGTGAGCAAGGGACCCACGTCTGGGCATACCCTGCCAACTTAGGGCGAACAAAGCGATACCAAAGGGGATGATGGACGGAGCGTTAGAGCAAATCAAACACTCACCCCCAGTCAACTGATCTGGGTTTAATCCATCATCATTCTTTAGCTCACTCCACCACCCCAGTTCAGACATGGCCATATGCAAATCAGTCTGACCCTGTGCCTCATGGGAACAGTCCAGCCCGAACTGCCAAGCCATGTCTTCCCTGGACCGGAAACAAGCATCCTGGGACCGGTTTCGGGTTCAAAACCCTCATCAGCCAGGCTATCTTGAATCCAGTGGCAAAGTGAGCAAGGGACCCACGTCTGGGCATACCCTGCCAACTTAGAGGCGAACAAAGCGATACCAAAGGGGATGATGGACGGAGCGTTAGAGCAAATCAAACACTCACCCCCAGTCAACTGATCTGGGTTTAATCCATCATCATTCTTTAGCTCACTCCACCACCCCAGTTCAGACATGGCCATATGCAAATCAGTCTGACCCTGTGCCTCATGGGAACAGTCCAGCCCGAACTGCCAAGCCATGTCTTCCCTGGACCGGAAACAAGCATCCTGGGACCGGTTTCGGGTTCAAAACCCTCATCAGCCAGGCTATCTTGAATCCAGTGGCAAAGTGAGCAAGGGACCCACGTCTGGGCATACCCTGCCAACTTAGGAGCGAACAAAGCGATACCAAAGGGGATGATGGACGGAGCGTTAGAGCAAATCAAACACTCACCCCAGTCAACTGATCTGGGTTTAATCCATCATCATTCTTTAGCTCACTCCACCACCCCAGTTCAGACATGGCCATATGCAAATCAGTCTGACCCTGTGCCTCATGGGAACAGTCCAGCCCGAACTGCCAAGCCATGTCTTCCCTGGACCGGAAACAAGCATCCTGGGACCGGTTTCGGGTTCAAAACCCTCATCAGCCAGGCTATCTTGAATCCAGTGGCAAAGTGCTTGTGTTCTTGTCCAGAAGATACATGGGGTGGTATTTCAGGATGGACTCTTTCTATTCGAGCTGGACCGGGCCCGATTTGCATAATCCTGGTCTCTGTCTGGAGTGGAACAGTAGGCAAAAAAGGATTGGAATTTGGCCCGATTTATTACCAATGGTAGAGATTAATTCAAGCATTCCATCCTTCGTTTTGATTGGCTGTCTTGCAGCAGAACAAATTTAGATCTTTTACACTGGATGAAACATCCACCAGTTGTGGATATGCTGGGTGTCAGACTCTGTCCAGTTACTGCAGAAACCCCCAAAGCAAATGGTGTTGCAGAGACAGAAATCATTTACGCACATTTCAAAAGAGCTACATTCCTGCTGGGCTGCAGAGCACAAATAAAATTTCCTCCTCTTTGAACATTATCTCAAATGGCACTCAACAAGAAAATGAGGAGGGCAAGCGTGGCACAACCCCTCTCCATCCATTTCTCCTTTGTTTTCTGCATCCATGTATTCATCCTTACTTTTCTCCGCCGCTCCTTGATTTTCCCCATCCATTTATCAATTATCCATCTGTTTTCCTTCTCTCCACTCATTTCTTTTCTTTCCATGATCAACCCTTCCTTCTCTCATCCTTCCTTTCCCCCTCTATTTATACATCATTCCTTCACTCCATCCATCCATTCACCCATCCGTCCGTCCATCCATCCATTCATCCATCCAGAGGCGCAACTTGAGCCAAATTTCGGGGGGGGGGGGGCTAATATTTCCAGCAATAGGAAGAGTGGAGATGAAGGAGTGAAAAAACAGCAAAGCCTCACAACAAAGCCTCGTTAACACATAAATGGTCTTTTAAAGACCTGTGAAGTACTCGGGTGCGGCTGCGATAAGCTCAAAAACTGTCTGTGCCTGGGAAGCTGTCTCACCCGGACTGACACACACGACGGGGAGGGCTAAAGCCCTTTGAGCCCAATGGGCGTTACGCACCTGCATCCATCCATCCATCCATCCACTCTCCTTTGCATCCATATATTCTTTTCTCCATCCATCCATCCATCCACTCTCCTCTGCATTCATATATCCTTTTGTGCATCCATCCATCATTATCTTCACCGTACCCACAACCTTTTCTCACTTTCGTAGTCTCTTGCTCCAATTGTTTCTTAATCCCACAGTTTCTCCACACTATCCTCCTTCAGTGGTATTATGAGCTTCTGTTTGGAGACCGGTCTCTGATCATTTTCAAGGAACCACAAAAAACAGTTAAAATGTTTTATGATATACAGAACTGACAAGTTGAAATCCCTCTCGACTACCCCCACCCCCCACCCCCGTTCAGGCTGCTGATGTTGGGGTTCATGGTGCCCCTGCACAGGTCCTCAGCACCTGTTGCAATCTGTCACCAACCCTGAAACACAGGAGTGAGCAGCCACAGGGTCTTGCCCTTGCCCAGTTACTAACACTTGGCCCTTTTTCCTGCCGAGGAGGGTGATTTTGCCATTAGCGAAGAAAATTAAATTTCAGAGAATGTTTCAAATACATTAAGAAAGTGTATATTTCACGAATGGTAAATAATTTGACATTAAGTAGTTGTGTTTATTATAATGGATACGATTTAGCTCTAATTGCGGGTCGATTACATGAGGGCAGGAGCGGCTGGTCCTTCTTTATTTTCAGTGCTTAATGCATACCAGCCTTTCTTCTGTTTCTCTTGCCACTGCCTTCTGTCTGTGTCACTATTTCCTGGTCCAGGGTACTGGGCTCTGCTGCCTCTGCTGGTGTCTGGATGCCCGGTGTGGCAGCTTCAGGCACCAGGCATAGAGGGCAGCTGGCCCGCCCTCAACCAATGAGCTAGAGCCAGAGGAAAATTTCCCCAAGTTCAGGTAGTGTTTATTTTGAGCTGGTGGTTTCCGGTGCTCAGCACCAGCTCTGAATCGTCAGCACCGGCCCTTGTAGTGCGAACTCCACCCAAAGGTATTGGAGAGCTTTTCATGAGCACTAGTTAAGGACATATTAATTTTTTGTAGGCACGGGAGATTGAGTGATTTGCCCAGAATCACAGGATGTTGAGCCGACAAGGAGACTCGAACCTGGTTCCCCAGCTCTGGCCGTTACACCACATCCTCTCTTCACTTGTAGGTTTTCATGGTTAGTAGTTAGTCTTAGGTGGTGTTAATAGGAGCAATGGGCTGGTGCAGGCTGCCTTCTGACGAGAGCCCCAGCACATATTTTTCGCAAATTAACCACTGAGTTCAGGTGTTTGGTGAGTGGATGTATGAAGGACTTCAGGTTATGGGGGAGAGGGTAAGTGCTGACGATTGGAGGTAGAAGAAATATTGCAGCACGTGGGAAGTGTTGGCATACAAAAGTTGAGGGAAGTGCCTGGGTGGAAGGCGGAACCGAAAAGACCAATTCAATTTAGGGGAATGTATCCACTGGCACCACCCCAGTGACTGTCACATTTGCACCCTTTTATTCGACAATTCATGACACTATGCAACACACTATGTACTCATGCCATATACACCTACCATAGGTGACACACAGGCATTCCAAACCCACTGCAAGAGCATTACAACTTAAAAAAGAGGTTGAAGACCTGTCACCTGCACCCAGAATTGTTGTCACTGCTGGCAGCGTCACAGAAATTAAAGGCATACAACACTTTCTCCACTGTAAAAGGTAGCATTCACTGCGACGTCCTTAATAAAATGCAGCCCTAGTATCTTGTATGTGGCTCAATTCAAACTAATATGGGTGCCAATGGAAACAAAATCTTTACAATGTGAATGGTCTAGGACCTCAGGCATTTGTGACATCTCATTCAAGCTAGCCTTTCCTACTTCAACAGGTCAGCTTAGAGATCAAACGTCTTGGGAGTCAACGATGGGTATGTTTACTATGAGCTCAGATAGTTTCTATAAACCCTCCAGCAGTCCCAGAGCCCACTAGAGAAAGTGCCCGTTGGCTGTTCCTACCACTCATTCCACATCATGGGAGGTGCAAGGAACACTGAAAAACCAATCCTCTTCCTGTTTTTTCCATTGTCTCACTGTCATATATCCCATCTTGTTCTTCATTTGAATAGTGCTGTACCAGCAATCCTCTGGGGTTAGGCAGGCCTCTTTCTTTCTTTCAGCTGCCCAGTCATGAATTGCTTCCTCTTTCTTTCTTAAAAAAAATCCTGTACTTGCAACTCTTTCTCTCACTTTGACCCTCTTTCATTCTCTCTCTCGCTCTTTCCCTCACTCAAGCGCACTCGAGCGCACACACACACACACACACACACACACACAAACTTTATCCCTTTCTATAAGCTCTCTCTTTCTCTTTTCTTGTTTTCTTGCTCTTTATGGTCTCCATCTCCATAACGACCTGAGAAATGAATATTACATAGCCAGGTTACAATTTGCAACCCTTCTATAATTAGCTGCAAATACAAGGATGGATGACTGGAGGGACCACCAGACCTCAGTTCCTGCATTTGCTTTCCCAAATTGGAAACCTTTGGTCAAAAGCAGTCTATGGGAATTAAATTGACATGTGCTGCTTGAAAAATAAAGGTTTCTAAAGACAAGGGCAATGGTTTCTTATTGAATCCCTTCTACAATAAAGGTTATAAACTTTCCTAAGTTCAATAGCAGTTACTCCACTGCTGATAATGATGATTGTAAATTGGCTGTGTATATCATCTGGTCATCCACATAAAACAAGATCTTTTTCTCCCATATATTATACTTAAATAGAGCTATCTTCTTCTCTCCTCTCAGCTTCCTTGCCAGCGGTTCAATGTATAAGTAAAAAAGCAAGGAGGAGGGAGGACACCCCTGCTCATCACTCTCATAATTTTGAACTCTGTTGTTGTTCCACCATTTATAAGGATTTGGACGAGGGGTTAGAATATATTTGCTGGATCGCGTTCCTAAAGTTCTCTCCTGAGTTGTTAAGTTTCAGAACTGCATTCAAATAGGACCAGTTTACCTATAAATTCCTTAGTGGTAATGAGTGTAAGAACCGCTGGGGAGCTCCAAAAGTGGTAGCCAGATTAATATCACATACCAACTCTTGCATCAATTCATGGAGGGATCTACCCTTCATAAAACTATTCTGATCCCTGTGCACCTAGGCTCCTGCTACCTGACTGAGCCTCTTAGCCAGAATCTTGGTCAGAGCCAGAGAAAGAGAGAGGTCTCATGTTGGTATTGGACAATCCTAGATAGTATGGACAGGGGCTTTGCACTTCAAGAGGATCAAGGGGGAAGAAGCTTGCTGCAGCTACAGACACAAGATTTATGGCAAGTATCAATGCTCTTTCTTTACTCTACAATAAAATATGCATATCTGAGAAAGAATCATCTCTTTTCCCTTCATAGAGCCGTTTGGCCCCCAAATAACATTTTGAAACTGGGGAAAAGATCCCAGCATACTGCATGAAGTGTGAGCTGGAAAAGCCGATGACATTCATCCCTTTACGGAGTTCCCAGAGAGTCAACAGTTCTGGTATGATGTAAACAGGAGCATTAGTCAGATGGTCCAGGTAGACATTAAAGTAAGCCTTAGATTAATAGTTTTTGGGAAAGTGGAAGAAGCTGTGAAACTGAACAGAAGGAACAGCAAGCTGGTGTTCTATTTGATATTGTTGGTGAGGAGGGAGATTTGTAGAAAGTGGGTATCAGAAGATGCTCTCCCATAATTGCGGATTGGCTAAATTCAGTGATATATACTTTGTGAATGGATACCTCCCCCAGGTCTGCAATGCTATCACATGTTTGGGGCCCGCTGACTACATGGTAGGGTGAGAATGTGGTGAAAAGGTAAACCTTAAGGTCCCATGATTACACCACATCTTGAACTTGGAGATCCAGCTGGTCTGGTTAGGTTTGGAAAAGGTCGACAATATCTTCCCAAGCTCGTAAGCCTAGTGCCCCAGATGGAAAAACAGGGCGGCAGCATGGGGGCAATAGGTTTTCAGCTGGAAGTGAAAAGGTGAATGAAGACACAAAAATAAAAAATAAAGGTTATGAACTGATATGTACTCAGTCAACACAAACCATAGTCTTTAATCACTTGACCGCTTCTCCTGATGGCACCACCATCTCCTCTGCTCCCTCTCCCACACACCTTCCAAATTTCTGCAAAATAACAAAACCACATAATAATGCCAATGAAGCTTTAGCATTCAAACTAGATCATTTAATTAACTTGCTATCCACCTACAAGGCCTCACATAATGCTTTCCACTCTTCCACTCTTATAGCAACACACAAGACAACTGTCTCCTGACCCGGCCGTCTCTTCCATCTGAAACTAGCTCATGAGACTTACTTCACTGACCATTTAAAGATGCATCTCCATGACAACACCACTCAAATTCTATCACAACTTATCGCAATCATAACTGATTTGATAGCTGATATAAGGCTCCTTCTCACTGCTAGCTCAAGCGGAGTCTATAAAATTAATTTCACCCCTTCTACAACATAACAAGGAATGCGGAAAACAACGCAAATCTGACACAAGTAATCAAAAATTAAATCATTTGATAGCAGATTACAGTTATGTGCTTGCCATAAACACATAGCTCTTTGTTTACTGGCTCATTTTCTTTCTCCTTGTGGTTTCTTCTTCACTGGGACACAGTGCACTCTTTTGTTTCATGAAATGTATAAACAATACTAATGTCTGTATAACTAATATTAAACATTAAATTATATGATGACTTTCTAACAGCACCTCTGGCTATTGTAGCATTTGTTGCATGCAGCAATTTTCTCTGCAGTAACACTATATTAAGTTAACATTCAATGTACACAGTGACTCTCACTGACAAAGGTATATCATTGTTTACTCAAATGAGTTCTTGATGAACCACTGTTCCTTCTAGAAAAGTACTGATCCAGGTTCCTACAGGCATAGGGATTGCTTTTGTTTCTTCTACCTGATAAGAATTGAGCATTTCTGGATGATCTGATTGATTTTGTAACTGGCCTATTGATGAGATCCAAAGATGTCACATTGTTTGTTAATTTCAACCTGCACTGCATCATTAACAATAACAATAATGTCAATGCTCTTTCTACCTATTCCGAAGCAAGAATGAGGCGGTTCAATGTTTCCAGAAACCGACATGTTAGAAAGAGCTACACTTGATGTTATTATTGCCCCTTCTCATCTTATCTCCACCAAATGCCAGCTTCTTCAGAACGGTCAAACCATCACACAATCTGCTTCTCTATCAAATTTAAAGCAAAATCACCCTAAACCCAATCTAATCCTAAATATGTGTAAGTCAGGGAACCCTGAAAAATATCACTCACATCTCTTTAAACCACGATCATGATCTCTGCATCCCTGCAAATGAAAATTATTTCTGTTAACACCACCTTACTGGTGACTACTATACTTCCATGCTTCCACCATTAATTGACGAGGTGCCTCCCACTATAAAGAAGTTCATCAAAACAATAACTCCTAAATGGTGGTCTCCCCCAGTTTGAACCAAAAGACACACTATGTATGCTCTTTGAAAATAATCACTTCCTTTAACTAAGAACATCAAAAGAGAAGGAAAAGAGGTAAAACAGACTTATACAAAGCAAAATCCAGATTCCTTGAAGACTAGATGAAATCACCAAAAAAGTGGTAAAAACATTCAAATGCTTGAAGGTGCAAACATTTTCCACAGTGAACACCCCATTAATGCAGGAAAATGATGCATTGATTTAGGTAGATTGTTCTAAGAAAAGGATATACAAAATTAAATATAGAATAATGCTAATTTCAGATTGTCCACTCCTTAATGATATCCTAGATCCCACTGCTTCAAATCTAGCTAAATTAACTCTACTTCCCTCCTATTGCACTGGGGAATATTGTAAATTCCTACCTCGCTCAGCACAAGGTTCTTCTAACCAGCCGCGGCCGCTGCAGGCAAGATCGGTGGGGCGGTGGGGCCAGGTGAGGGGGATTTCGAGAGGCGACCATGAGGGAAAATTAATTAATTTTCCTCGTGGTCGTCTCTCGAAATCCCCCCTCACCTGGCCCCACCGCTCTTACCTGCAGCGGCTGCGGCTGCTTCTAACCCTCAAAAAGGCAATTACAAGGCATAATCTTAAGAAATCTAAAGCTGCTTTGGAAAAAAATATACCCTCAACTTTAGCCTCACATTCCTAGCAAAACTCTTGGAAAAATGTGTGACTGCACAACTGTCCTGTCGTGCTTTTGAAACATTTACAGTACAGTAGCTGCAAATGCTCTTAATTGTCAATGTCACTTTTCTAGAGATTGTATAGGACTTAACAGCACCTTTTAATACTGTTGAACTTGAAATATAACAATCAAAACACACAGGTTTGGTGGTATATTCCTAGAATGGTTTAAATTGTATTATCTGAAAGTTACTAGACAACTAAACTCAATAACTCACTTTCTCATCCAGCCCCAACACCTACCCTTTTTAATGTATACCTGGAATCACTATGTGAACTCTTGACCACGCTTGGCATATGAAACCACCAATATAAGGACAATACCTAACTTTACATTAGAATAAATATGGACACCTTCCTTAACCCAATCAAGAAATACATCATTGTATGTCACAACAGCAATTTAGTCAAGCCAGATAAAATACAGTTCCTCATTATCAGCTCTGATCCTAACAGTGGTATAGTCACCTCCTGGCAGAAGCTCCTTTAGACTGCAGGACTTTGTACTAGGTTTGTGCAACGCTCTAAGGGCCAGATGTACAACCAAACAATTTGCAACTCGCAAATTGTGTCACAATAGCGACTCGCAATTTGCGAGTCGCAAATTGGGATGTACAACAGTGTCTGAAACACTGTTAGCTATCCCCAATGGGGTCTCAAATTGCATGCCTCATTAAAATTAATGAGGCTGTCACAATTTGCGACCCCCATTGGGAATGGCGGGCACTCCCAGGGATGGTGGCCTGCTGGGGTCAGCAGACCTCCATGTCTGGGACTGCTTTTCAATAAAGCAGTTTTTTTTTAAAATGCAGCCCATTTTCTTTAAAAGAAAACGGGATGCATTTAAAAAATAAAAATGAAACTTTTCAGTTTCATTTTTTAAGGGCAGGCAGTGGTCCCTGGGACCACTGCCTGCCCTTAAAGAACATTATTAGAGCCAGTCACAAAGGGGAAGGGGTCCCCTGGGGACCCCTTCCCATTTGCAAGTGGTTTACCACCCTTCTGTGAAGGGTAGTAAACTGCGACAGTTTTGCGACGGCAATTGCGGTTGCAAAACAGTCATACATGGCATTTGGGGTCGCTATTAGGAAGGGAACGCCCCTTCCTAATAGCGCGTCGCAAAACACAATTTTGCGAGTCGCAAATATTTGCGAGTCGCAAAATAGGGTTTGTACATGGCCAAAAGGATTTTTGCATGCGCAAACGGGTCTAAGACCCGTTTGCGCATGCAAGTATCCGTCGTATATCTGGCGCAAAGTCACCTGACTTTCACCGGAAAGCAAACTAAATCTAACACACCATTAATACTGTGGCTAATTGCACCAGTTACCAATTAAGACTGCTTATATAAATATATATAACTTCATTCCAAAGGACGACCATAGATATGTATTTTAGGCACATTTCATCGCTATCTTTGATTATGGGACTATCAAATTTCACAGTTCTTTCTGCAATTCGTGCAGCTCTTACAAAGACAGCCCAACATGTACAAAAGGCAAATACATATTGTTGGATCTACTTCAACTTAAATGGCTATGATTTGATGCACAATGCACCTTCCGATTAACAGGCATTATTTTTTAAGTCTTATATACAAGTACAATCAGCCACGTGAAAAATAGGCTACAGTTTAATATGGAAGCCGAATGCTAGGTCTTTTTAGCACTACCCACCTTAAAAACCACCTAACAAAGTTCACTTTGCATGCAGTCTAAATCATTTTCTAGATAATCTTCCATGTTATGGGGGCGTGGCTTGACCATGGCCGCGTTCTAACAGAGCTCCCATCGGAGTCCGCTAATCCGTCAATAATCCTGTGGACATAGGGGCGCTGTGGTCCCCAACAACAGGTGTGGAGGAGGGAAATCATCGTCCTCCTGGCCGAACCTCCAGACGAGGCGAGAGATTGAGGGAATATCCCTGGAGGAAGCGCGCACGACTGGAGGCACCACGGTCAGGCCCGAGGTCCGGGCCGACCGAGATTTCGGAAGTCGCGAACAAGCACGTCCAGAATATAAGGAGCATCTCGGCGCCACTGGAAACTGGATCTGACAGAAATAAGGGGGCACGAGACGCCTGGAGGCAGCGAAGCTAGGCAGGACCGCCTACCCTTTCAGTGAGCCTGCTCTGGCCCCGGCATTCTGGCAACCAGTGGTCTAAGCGGGTGACGCCACTCACGGAAAAATCTTGAGCAGGAGGAGCGGAGGAATCGGCATTGTCTGGCCGTGTTTGGCCGGATGGTGAAGGAGGTCGAGTAGTCTGCAGGGGGAAATTGAAACTGACATTGGAGGTGAGAATGTGAAATTACAGGATTTCTGGGGCCCCCTCTGTTCCTTGGAACCCCCCTCCCCCACCCTCTCTCTATTATTCCTAGTGGAGAGGTGACTGGGCCCAGGAGGGTCCCTGAGACATTCTTAAGTAGGGGGATTGTGCTGAGGAAAGAGAGGAGAGGAGTCTCGGCGCCAAACAGCCAGGCCTGGGAGACCCGAGTCATAAGCTGGTGTGTGCCCCCTCCCCCGCTTGGCAGACACTGGAGGGTAGCAGACTAGAGCGGCTGCTTGAGGCCGATTGCAGAAGAGAAGCGGTGAGCCTGCCCGTCGCGAACTCGCAGGCTGAGGCAGAAGAAGGGAGCAACATAAGATCTCTGCTGCTGCAGGGCACAAGCGAGAGTGGAGAATAGTGAAATCCAAGTGGGTTGGCCCCCCTCAATTGAACAAAATGTACCACTACGCAGATCCAAGACCAAGTAAGCCGCCAGAAGGGGAGATGGAAGAGGAGCCCACTCTAACAGACATAATGATGGCAATAAGAGAGGTGAATAGCACCTTAGAACCGAAAATAGATTCTCTGTCCATGGATGTTACGCTAATTAGAGCGGACATGTCGAAACTTAGTGAGAAGGTATCCACGGCAGAAACCAACATCACCCTACTGAAGGCCACCACAAAGCGCCTTGAATCTCAGGTGCTCACGCTGACCAAGCAAACCAAGTAATTAGCAGCAAGGGTGGAGGATCAGGAGGGGAGGACGAGAAGAAACAATATACGCGCAGTGGGGGTCCCGGAGGGAGCGGAGGGCCCCAGGGTAGACCTCTTCCTGGAAGACTTCATCATGAACAAGCTCCAGCCTAAAAGACTATTGACATTTTTCTCAATTGAGAGGGCATATAGAGCTCCTGTGCCCCGCTGAGGCCAGGAGCCCCACCCCAGACAATCATCGCATGAATATTCAATTATAATGACAGAGATGCAATCCTCCAGGTGGCAAGATTGTAGGGGGATATACCTTTTGAGAATACAGTAATCCGACTTTTTCCAGACTTCACGTTGCAAGTCCAGCGTCAAAGACGGAGCTTTGAACAGGTTAAAAAAGAACTCTGAGAGAGAGACTTAAAGTACATGATGATTTTTCCGGCTAAGCTGCATGTCATAGCTGATGGTAAGACCTCGCACTTCTCAACGCCAGAGGAGGCCGGGGAGTGGCTGGAGGGATGGGGCACAGTAAGCAGGAGCAGAGGCAAAGGCGACTAGAGAGGAAGCTGATAGTGGCAGTGGCCAGGACCAGCGGGCATCGGGGCAGCTGGCTAGGAGTCCATGACCCCAGGAAAGGGAGGAGGAGGCATAGAGTGATCCGACCTGTCTGGGGTAAGACTTGATGGAACAGGAATGAACTACCAGAAAGGTACAGCTCTCTGCCCCTGGACGTAAACCTGTTAAAGAGACTCCAGCGAACTCTGCATATCGATGCAGGAGTGGGGAAGGACCACAGTGCCTAAGGGAGGAGGTTAATCCAGGGAAGGGCACAAAAGGGAGACAACGTTTCAGAGAGAACTCGAGTTCTGATCCGATAGGATCAAGCCCACCCTAGTTATAGGTTACCATGTTACACAAGGGGTGACAGGTGCTCTGCAGGTTGGGTAGTTGGGGATGCCACAACCAGAATCGCAGGATAGCAGGGTTGGGGGAAGGGGGGTTTAGTTTAAGACACAGGGATAGTTGTTTTTTAGTTCAAAGCAGACATCAGGATGACTTCATGGAGGGAGGGTCCCTAGAGTATGGAGACAGAGAGTGATCCGCACATTGAAGATGCACGTTTCAAAGACCAATGGCTAGCTGCCGGACACAAACAATGAAAGTGTGGACATTGAATGTTAAAGGCCTAAATGGAAAGATGAAACGGACAATAGCCATGCAATTTATTAAAAAATACGCACTTGACATTGTCCTATTACATGAAACCCACCTCTTGGGGCACCATTGTAGGGCCTTAGATAGGTATGGCTATACCCTGTTGGCACATGCTGGATACATCGCTGGCTCTAGAGGGGTGGGGGTGCTGGGTAAGAGAGCGTTCCCTTACAAACCTGGGAAATCCTGGTGAGACTAATTAGGAAGCTACGTGGCCCTGACTGGACAATGGGAGGGAACAACTGTAAATTTATGTTCTGTGTATGCGCCACCAAAACTACAGTCGATGACCTTAGACGCATTGGGTCCACTCCTACTGGAACTGCCACAAGGGAGATTAATAATGGGCAGTGATATGAATGATGTCCTTTCGGTTGACTCGGACATTCTTGGGGGATGCTCATCAGGGAGAAGAGCAGGTGGCTTAGGAGACTTTCTCGCCTCTATGGGCCTGAGTGACATTTGGCGAAGCCATAACCAAAGCATTAGAAAATACACTCACTTGTCCGCGGCGCATGGAGGCCTGGCAAGGCTGGACTATTTAATAACGCAAGCTCAGTTTGTGGGACAGTTCAGGGAGACAAGACATTCTGCGAGAGGGGTGTCAGACCACTCCCCAGTAGAGGCTATCTTGGAGGGATCCACACGTGAACACGTCCTGCTCCCGAGGGTCGATCCGTGGTACATTAAAGATCCAAAGTTTCGATCCACGGTTCAAAATTCCACTAAACATTTCTTTACTGAAAATCTGGGATCAGTGGACTCAGGGCTGACCCTTTGGGAGGCTTTCAAGATAGTACCTAGAGGTCAAGCCCAGGCAGAAATAGGAGTGCCTGGAAAGGAAAATGTGTCGATATGTACGGCCCTGGAGAAAGAAATCACAGAGTTACAGGTGCAGGTAGAGAGGGATGGAGTTAATGCCAGGGAGACAAAAAGACCTTAGAGCTATTGGAGGAAAGTGCTAAGATGCAAGATCGAGCCACTAGATATAAAATTTATGAAATTGGAGATAAAGCCAGTTGGCTCTTGGCTTGGCTCAACAAGCGGGATTCCCTGAGGAGGTGGGTCCCAGAGATAATAGACAAATCAGGATTAAGTAGCGCGACCGGACACAAGATTGCTGAGGTATTTGCCTCTCACTATGAGAGTCTCTACACCTCCACCTCTAGACATACGGAACTGGACTGCACAGAATTCCTTAGAGATATCCACTTACCATGTTTGACAACTGAGGAGAGGGAGGGGCTGGAGGGCGACTTGACAGTTAGAGGAAATAAGTACTACAGCCCGAGCCATACAATCAGGGAAGGCGGCAGGGCCAAATGGCCTTCCACCAGAACTATTCAAATGTTTGCTGGATATGATAACTCCACACCTCCTTACAATGTATTAAGAGGGCGTCAGGTGGGAATCTTGCCTAGGGACCAATGCCTGGCATTGATCACAGTGATACATAAAGAAGGTAAGCCACCATCGAGCTGTGGGTCGTACAGGCTGATATCTTTATCGAACTTCGAAGTCAAGGTGCTAGCGAAGGTATTGGCAACGCGCCTGAGGACGGTGATTAGCTCCCTAGTACACCCAAACCAGGTGGGTTTTACGGATCGCCCTACACAAATTTCAAAGAGGCATCTATGAGGGAGGACTAGCGATACCAGCGGTAAAGCTGAATTACTGGGCCACTCTCCATGCCACTGGAGTCAAGCTATCCTGGCTGATGAGGGGTGAAACCCCGAAACCGGTCCTAGGATGCTTTTTTCCAGTCTAGAGAGGACCTGACCTGGCAGTTCAGGCTGGACTGTTCCCATTAGGCTCAGGGTCAAGACTGATTTGCATATGGCTGGGTACAAACTGGAATGGCATGGGGAGCAAAAAAACAATGGATTTAGGCCCAGTTCTCTGTACAGGGATGAATGTATGACATTGTTCTGCATTCTGTCCATCAATTGTTCTTTTTGCATTTGTCACCCCGAGTGGGACGGGTATGCCCAGACATGGGTCCCGTGCTCTCCATGCCACTGGAGTCAAGGTATCCTGGCTGATGAGGGGTGAAACCCCAAAATCGGTCCTAGGATGCTTGTTTCCAGTCCAGGGAGGACCTGGCCTGGCAGTTCGGGCTGGAACGTTCCCATTGGGTGCAGGGTCAAGATTGATTTGCACATGGCAGGGTTCAAACTGGAATGGCATGGGGAGCAAAAAAACGATGGATTTAGGCCCAGATCTCTGTATTGGAGTGAATGTTTGACATTGTTCTGCATTCTATCCATCAATTGTTCTTTTTGCATGGGCTGCTCAGCTGACCACAGTGAATGACTGGATGTTTGGGGACAGGGCGGATCCTGCCTGTAGAGTGGACAGGGTTTACATGGGGTCCAGAGGCTGCGCACAGTTGCTATACAATAAAAGTGTGTAGGGACTTACCGACACACACACAGATGGTGTTTAAAGCCTGGTGAGAGGCATTGAAATATTTGGGATGGGGAAACAAGCTGACGGCGATGCACTTACTATGGGGGAACAACCAACTAGAGGAGGTAGGCAGACTAAAGGGATTTGGCAAATGGGAATTGCTGGGACTGGAAAAACTCAGCGATATATGGAGGCACCAGGTGTTTGTGCAGTTTGATATTCTCCAAAGAGTGTATGAACTAGGACAGGGTGATTGGGTACGATACCTGCAGTTTGATCATGCTATATGGGGTTATGTCCGGGAGGAGGAAGTACTAGCAGAAGCCTCCCGCCTGGAGGATAGACTCTTGACAGAACCCTTAGAGGAGAAAGCGATATCACTTGTATACAAAAACCTAGTGAATAATGCGCCAGACCCCTTGGTAGCACTGAGAGTCGCGTGGGCGGGAGATGTCAGACTGGTAGATGATGAGGATTGTAGGGCGGCCCTGCAGGGACCGAGAGAAGTGGCAATCAGTTCCCGTTTCAGATTAATCCAGATAAAGGTCTTCCACCACACATACTGCTCCAGGGGACTTCTGCACCGCTTGGGTAGGGCAGAATCATCACTATGCCACAGGGGGTTGCGGCCAGGAGGGACCGTTCTACCACCTGATATGGGAGTGTCCACAGACACAGACATACTGGAGTAAAATAGGAAGATTCATGGTGCAGGTAGCAGAGGTGAAGGTCCCCTTAGAGCCGAACTGGTTCCTGTTACTGATCCCAAGAGAGGTGGCATGGCCGAGACATACCAGGATCTGTCTGACATTGACGGCAGTGGTAGCCAAACGTAACTTAGCGAGGAGCTGGGGTGCCCGCATCCTGCCAAAAGTTGATGATTGGAAGATGGATCTAGACTGGTGCTGGTTGGCAGAACACACTATTTACCATAACAGAGGCTGTCAGAAGAAATGGGAAAAGATTTGAGGACACTGGAAAGCTTTTCGAGGGTTGTGATAGGAACCATAGACTACTGAGAGGTCGGTGTCACATTGGGGGGACACTCGCTTCAATAATAGTAAGGGATAGATAAAGTGATGGTCAAAATATGTGGACAATAATATTTAACTGATGTACTGCTATTGTGTTGTTGACAATAAAAATAATTTAAAAAAAATAAATCTTCCATGTTCTGGAACAATATCTCCAGAGACACCTACAAGACTCATACTTCTTATCTTTTAAAAACAGACTGAAGGCCAATCTGCTCCTTAAAAACTTAAACAAGACACAATAGCTGCACATTTCCCTTTGCACTCTACGTATACACGGCGATTAGCAAATCGCTTCGAGGTTTGAGAATAGATAACTTCTCTCAAACATTTCACCTGGCTTGAGGAGGTTTTCTTTTTTGGAGCAAAGTCCTGTCAAGGTGTTTTTATGTATGTAGGCCTTTTAAGCAAAATCCATGGGTGGTTGCATGGTAATACCCATGTCCCACCAATAGAACTCTCCCTTTACCCAAACTAGTGAAAAGTTGCACAAAACGCTACTTTGCATTATTTTAGGGTTACTTTCCAAATCAAATCAGGATTTGCACTGGAAAGTAAATTCCAAAACAAGACTTTGCACTGATTTGTGCCACTTTTGTTAGATGAACACTTGTACAAAGTGCTAGTAAATCTGTTGCTTTGTCTGGTACAGAATGCATCAGTAGCGTAATTTGCTTCTTTGTGTATTTGCAGCAATATGAATAGTTCAAGTCATTTTTTAGGTACGGTCTAAAGACAGCTTGCCAGCCCTTATGTTTACCAAAAATTTCATACAAAATACACAAACATATATAGAGGTTCTCAATCAACATTCTTTCACTACTGGTTTGTATAAATGTCACTCAAATAATGATCCTCCCACCACTGCACAAAATATTGGTCATTGGGCCAGCCTACTCCAACCATTGGATGCTTCATTTTGAGTGACTGCATTTATCCATTGCACGTTTATACACCTAAAAAAGTTCCTCAAGAATAGAACTTTTTAGACACCTGTACTTTCTGCTGGTGACTGCTAGTTCCTATGTATAGTAGAGTTAATCAACTATTGTCATAACACTCAAGGCGTGTACTGTAAGTTGCTATGTTGACTCATCGCTATTAACTAGCTTTGATAAATTCATTTATCATTTAGAAAAACAAGAACAAGGCATTGGAGTAGCAATAGTGAATGTACAAAATTTTAAGTCTAAGACACCCCCTCTCTGCTTTGTGATTGACATTTCAAACAATTGTATTTGACTTGAGATGGGCCTGTAATAATGACTTAAGGAACTGCAGCAGCTTTTCTAGCCCTTACACTTCTTTTCAACACAACTGGTGTTGCAGTCACATGTATTCATTGTGTGCAAAAATTCCAGTCTGCTAGAGTCATCCTAGAATAGTTGTGTGGTTTCCATGCTGCATTGGGACACACAACCTGATTCCTAAAATGAAAGGAAAGGTTTAGTGGTAGAAGTCAGTCCATGGCAAATGTGACCTTGCAGAAGTTAATATGTTTGTCTATTACACTTGTTTGAGGAAATTGCAGTGCTTTATGTATTTTGTCAAAATTTGAATGTTGTGTGCCTTTCAAATAACTTTCTCTTCCAAAGTGTATATATACACCCAGGAAGGGCTATGATGCCATTGTACTTTTCTGTGAGGACATCTGTTCTTATATAGTGAAACTGCAACTTTCCATCTCCACTGCACTCTTCTGTGAGGACCTCTGTTGGTAGTGGAGTACAACATGTTTTCCATCTCCATTTGACTCTTCTTTGAGGACCTCTGTTGTTAATATAGTGCAATTGTACCTTTCTAGCTTGATTGCACTCTTCTGTGGTATGTCATGTTATCAGTGTTTTTATAGCTTGCTTATCAACTGTGAGGGTATCACGGCACGATGTAGCAAGTGTGTGAGGTCAGGTCTTTAGCTTTTTGTAAAAGTCATAAAGAGTGTTGTGGGAGGTTATTCCAGGCTTTAGGGGCCAGGTATGAGAAGGTGCGGCCTCTGCTCTGCTTTTGTGTATGTGTGTGGTGTGTGTTAGTGAGAGCCCGGCAGAGCAGAGGTGTCTGGAAGGTTGGTGGAAGTGATTGCAACTGTTCAGGTAAGCAAGGTCTGTGGTATAAAGCATTTTGTAGATGTGGGTGAGCAGTTTAAAGTGTGCATGTTTGTTTAGCAGGAGCCTGTGGAGGTACCCAAGGTGTGGTTGATGTGGGCTGGATGTGGTAGGTTAAGGACCAGCTGACTGCTATGCTTTGGATGGTATTCAGTCTTCTCGTGAGCTGGTTGGTATTCCATGCCTACAGGGTGTTTCCATAGTCTAGTCTGATGGTGATGAGGGCTTGGGTGATCATTTTCCTGGTGTTGTCTGGTAGTCACTTGAAGATTTTATTCAGCATCCTTAGGAGGTCGAAACCACTGTGGTGACTTGGGCAGCCCTGTCCAGTTTGTTGTCTATGAAGATTCTGAGATTTCTCGATTACGAGCAAGGGTTTGGGGTAGGTCCAATGTCTGTGAGCCACCAGGAGTAGTCCCATGGTGAGGGATTCTTCCCAAAGACTGGCACCTCGGTCTTTTGCGAGTTCAATTTGAGGCAATTAGATTTTATTAATGTGGCCACTTCTCTCATGCATGTGGTGAACTGGTTCCTGGTGCTGGGTGTTTTGTCAGAAAGAGGCAGTGTTAGTTGCATGTTGTTCGGATAAGTGAGGATGTTTATGTTGTGAGCTTGTATGACGTCAGCCAGCAAGGTCATGTAGATTTTGAAGAGTGTTGGGCTGAGCGAGTTGCCCTGCAGGCCTCCCCAAGTAAGATTTTGTGCTTCAGAGGCATAGGGAGGCATGATTCATGGAGTCATTGGATTAGGATGTGAAGTGTGAAGGTGTAGAAGGCTGCTGATAGGTCTAAAAGGATGAGAGCTGTGGTTTCCCCCCTATTGAGGATCATCCAGATGTCATCCATTGATGCTATAAGGGCAGTTTCTGTGCTGTGGTTAGGTCTGAATCCTGATTGTGTGGTGTTGAGAAGCTGGTATTTGGCAAAGTGTTCTGAGAGGTGCTTCTTGACGGCTTTTTCCAGGACTTTGGCTCAGTAGGGAAGGAGGTATACTGGTTGGTAATTTGAAAGTTTAGTTAGGTTAGCCAAGGGGGTCTTTAGGAGGTTGTTGGCAGCTGCATGTTTCCATGGTTCGGTAAGGTGGTTGTTCTGATGGAGGTGTTGAGGACAGGGGTGATGGCCTGTAAGGACCTCTTTTGGTTATATAGTGCAAGTGCAGCTTTTCATCTTGAATGCACTTTTCTGTGAGGAACTCTGTTGGTAGTATGGTGCAGCTTTTAAACCCCTTGTATGCTTCTCTGAGGACAACTGTTTGTAGTATATTGCAACAAGCCTTCTAGCTTTATTATACTCTTCTGTGAAGACCTCCATAGACTGTATAGTGACACCTCAGCTTTCCAGCACTTGTCTGAGGCTGTGGAAGTCTTGGACATAGACGTAGAGCAGTGATGTATCCATTTTCTCAAGATGTCAAATTTGTCAGTGTACACATAAGCCTTTTTGTATGGTGCAATTATGGTATCACATTTAAATAGAATAAATATGGAGGTTGCATATCTCCTTTCTCCAATACCTGTGTATGAACAGGAGGCCCTGGCTTGGCAGTTCGGGCTGGCCGGTTCCCATTGGGCGCAGGGTCAAGACTGATTTGCATATGGCTGGGTCCAAACTGGAATGGCATGGTGAGCAAAAAAACGATGGATTTAGGCCCAGATCTCTGTACTGGGGTGAATGTATGACATTGTTCTGCATTCTGTCCATCAATTGTTCTTTTTGCAATTGTCACCCCGAGTGGGACGGGTATGCCCAGACGTGGGTCCTGTGCTCTTCATGCCACTGGAGTCAAGCTATCCTGGCTGATGAGGGGTGAAACCCCGAAACCGGTCCTAGGATGCTTGTTTCCAGTCCTGGGAGGACCTGGCTTGGCAGTTCGGGCTGGACTGTTCCCATTGGGCGCAGGGTCAAGACTGATTTGCATATGGCTGGGTCCAAACTGGAATGGCATGGTGAGCAAAATAACGATTGATTTAGGCCCAGATCTCTGAACTGGGGTGAATGTATGACATTGTTCTGCATTCTGTTCATCAATTGTTTTTTTTGCAATTGTCACCCCGAGTGGGACGGGTATTGCCTGACGTGGGTCCCGTGCTCTCCATGCCACTGGAGTCAAGCTATCCTGGCTGATGAGGAGTGAAACCCCGAAACTGGTCCTAGGATGCTTGTTTCCTGTCCTGGGAGGGCCTGGCTTGGCAGTTCGGGCTGGACTGTTCCCATTGGATGCAGGGTCAAGACTGATTTGCATATGGCTGGGTCCAAACTGGAATAGCATGGTGAGCAAAAAAACGATGGAGTTAGGCCCAGATCTCTGTACTGGGGTGAATGTATGACATTGTTCTGCATTCTGCCCATCAACTGTTCTTTTTGCAATCCTCCTGTATCCATGGCCTCCTCTCCTTTGTTTCCACTTCCTCTTGGTCTCTCCCGACCCCTCATTGTTTGGTGGTCCGTTCTTTGGTCCTATTGTAAAAAACGCAATTCGTCTGTAACTGTGAGTTTCGTGTTAATTGCTCCTTTTCTTGTAGGATCTTCTTGTTCCACCTCCAAACCAGTATCAAAACTTATTTCACTTTGCGAATTTTCTTGAGAGATGGTGATACTATTCTGTACTCTCAGTCTCCTTACTGTATCAAAGCGCTTAGCAAATGTATATATTCGTCCATTTTTATAGTCTAATCGGTCTCTCTCTCTCTCTCTCTATATATATATATATATAAATATATATATATATATAATTCATCAACTCAGAAAACCATCCTTCTTGATTTCCTGTTACTCAGTGCCCTTTACTCCTCCCTCCCTCGAACTTTTTTTTTATCTGAATCAAGCTTCCTTACCTCCTCCCTTTCAATGCTTCTCCCTACTCTTTGACTCTCTCACTTCACTCTCTCTGCCCCCATTGATCTACTCATCCTAATTACTGGTTCATTCTCTGATCCTCCCCCTACACCCTCAGTACCCTTACTTATTCTCCCTATCCCATTCCTGTTTAGTCCATCATAATGTTTATTTGCTGTCTTCAACTTTTCCTTTTGCATTTCACTTCCCTCCACTCTTGCTTAACTCTAAATCTGTATCAAGGGGAAATAATTGTCGAGGTTTATTAAAGATGCAGCTAGTAGGTTGCGAATAGTCGACTAGTACTGCATAGAACACATTCTGACCAAAGCAGGAGATAGTACGCTGTTTATGGTCTACGTGCCAGGCAAGTGCTTTCTTCATAGTCCTGTGTTTCCTTCTGTCTTAAAAAGTGCCCCCATTTATAAGAATAAAAGAAGCACGCCTTAATTTTACGGCCATGCCATTGTTTGTAATGCTTTTCTGTGGAGAAGTTCGATGGATTGACAACCAAGAGATGTAGAAAAGATTGGATTTGGCGAAAGGACAGTAAGACGATTATGAAACAGAGGGAGGAGAGGGTGAAATGGAAAGATGCTGCCAAAGGATGGACTTGTGAGGAAATATAGAGGGGGTGAAAAGGGACACCGAGAAAATTATGAGGGCGGAAGAAATCGATTGAAGTAATGCAAAGGCAGAAGACGGGATAGATCAAATCATGATGATGTTAGTAAAGAGAAGGTGGAAAGGAAGAGAGGATGGAGAGAAGGTGCAGGGATAACTAAAAGTTTAGCAGCTACTGCTAAACCGTATTAAACTATCCTTGGTGCATAATCACATTTGGCTGAACGAAAAGCCATGGAATTTTTGTCCTGTCATCTACGAGTGTTTAGCAGGTTTACTGTACATGGTAGTAGTGCACTGTAGGAAGGTGGAATCTGACTATATGGTTGCCCCCACTTTTTTCCTGGTGTTTTGCTGGTTTATGACTTAGTTGGACTGGGACCCTGCTATTCAGGGCCCCAGTCTATCTGCTCTCTCTAAACGACATGGAGTGCACTCTAGGTGCACTAGTGATTGGATACTGTGGTGCCTTATGAGTCCCTAGTATATGGTACCTTAGGTGCCAAGGGCATAGGTACTTCACAGGCCTACCAGGGGCTGCAGCATGTGTTATGCCACCCCTGGGAAGCAGTCTAAATCTGACACCACAGGCCTGCTACTGCAGCCTGGGTGAGGTGGTGCTAGCACCCCTCACTGAGATATAGGTTTCCTATATCTCTCCTGCACACACATATAAACCTATCAGTCACCCCTAAGGCAGGCCCTATCAATCCTGAGGGCAGGGTGCTTGGCTTCTATGTGAGGGGGTGCCTCTGCCTGAGCAGGGCCCCTCTGCAGCTCTCAGAGTCTATTCTCTGGTGCTGTTTGTGGATGCGGTTAAACCATATACTATTAAGTGCATTATATCCTCGCGGTAAATGCTAACTTTGGAATGGCTGCATCAAAACATGTCGTGTTTGGTGTCAAACATCTTGGAATACTACCCCCCGCCAATCTTGGCGGCGGGGGTAGCATTCCACCCTTCTAGAGGGATAAGACATGTACCTGCTGTGGAAACGCGGTAGAATCCTAAAGAGCCCTGGCATCACAAAATGGATGCCACCAGTCACAGACACTGGGCTGCCCTCCTGCTGATGACCGAAACTCGCAGTGGAGGAAGCCCAACAATAGGCATCCTGTCACAGGGAGGTGTAACCACCTCCCAGACAGGGTTTAGTGTATTGGGGCTGGGTGGGTGCACTCTTAGAGTGCTTTGAAGTCCTGCACTGGGGGAGCAGAAGGCTCCTCTGTGCATATGCCAGTTCAAACCAGCTCAGGGGCTACCTGCCCCTGCTCTGGCGCGAAACTGGACAAAGGGAAGTGGGTGTAGCCACCCCCTCCCTTGACCCTCCCATAGGTGGGGTCATAGAGCTAGTCCATCCCCTCTTTTTAGTATAAGAGGGGGAACCTTGCCATTGCAAAGCAGATAACCCCTGGACGACGCTCTACAGAAGAATCCTGGCCCTTCGACGTTCCACTACCTTTGGAAGACAGAAGAATCTCCCTTGGAGTCAAGGAGTGACTCCCCTGCTTGGCAGGCACCAAAAACGACAACGACGGTCGCAAACTACGCCGCTCCCGCCAAAGTCCGAAGTCCCTGCAGCCCAAGAAGTAGATTTCCTGACCTCTCCCAGGCCATCGTGAGTCCCCAGCGAAGCTGAGGCAAGTGGACCCCACGAGTAACGAGGAACTGTGACCCCTGTGTACCGTGCACTATTGTCGAGTGCAACCCCTTCACAACGTTCTACGAACTTGTGCTTTGGACCACGTGTGGTCCCGACCTCCAGCAGGAATCCCTCCGAAGATCAGAGGCCTACACTATCCCGAGTGACCGTGGGCCCCTGTTGAGTGATTCCACCCGAGGTGTCTTTGCGATCCCTTGCCCGCCGGCTTGTGGGTCCCCAGAAGACTTCTTAAAGAAACCAAAGGGCTCCCCTGGTTGCTCCAGGCCTGCCCTGACTTACCCTCGCTGGGTGAGTCCCTCAGACCTTGCTGGTCTGCGCCATCAACTTTTCTTCATCTCCCCGAGACTTGCTGCTGCCAAGGCTTGTTGGCTCCAATCGAGTTGCCGACACCGCATTCAGCTGCAGACGTCGAGGGCACACCGAATTCAGCTCCTGGTCGTCGTCGACAACTCCTGGACCACGTGGCTGAAGAGTTAAGGCACCTGCAACCGACCTGAATCAACCGACGACGGTGGGCATCCATCTTCCTTGCCCCGGGTCACTGCCAAGTGACTTTGAACACTGTCCCCTCTGCTTTCAGGTCATCCTTCTTCAGAATCCAGGCTTGGATTCCACCGGACACTTCTTCAGCTCCCGCAAGCAGCAAGTCTTCTTTGTTCGCCATTGAAAACGACGCCGCGACCCGACACCAAAGGACACCTATGCACCCGGCTTCCCTGGGTGAGGTAACTCCAGCACTACGGTGCTCCTGTGGGTGTGGGCCCTAGAACTACTTACCCTGTAAGTGACTTGCTTGTAGGTTCTCCCGAAGTATCCTAAAACTCTTTATTTCCAACCGCGACTTGCCCCATTGAAGTCAACGGCGATCCGCGCCTGTGTATCCACACTGCACGCGTCCCCCGTGGGTCCTTTACTTACCTGCCTTGGGTGGTTTCGTGAGGCCCCAGCACTTCTGAAGGCCCTAGGCCTTGTCTCCCTGCAAGTCGTTGTCCCTAAGTCTCTTACTTAGTATATGGTCTGGTACGCCCCTAGGGCCCCAGCCATATTTTGTGCTTAACTTATTGTGAAACGTTGATTTGTGCATATGTTTGTCTTCTAATCTCATAAAGAGATTAGTAGAGAGTTATTTAGAAATAAATACATATATATTTGATATATATACCTGTGTGGTGTCTTTTCATTTGGTGATTCAAGAGATTATATGGTAAAACAAGCTGCTTTACATTCCTCCGAGACTTAGCCTGAAGGCTGCTCTCCACAGCTACCACTAGGATAGCTTTCTTTAAAAGGTTGTCTTAAACCTATCTACCATAAGAGTCGATTTGCCCTGGTGCAAGGTGACCACTTTAATTAGTGAACAGCATATACCAGGCCAACTTCTCACATTGGTGGGCAGCGTGTGGGATTCCAGCTTGCCATTGTTTTACCAGAAAATCTCTATTTGAATTACTAACTGAAAACCATTATAGGTACTCAAGGTACATATAAAGTCAAGCTTAGTATCAATAAGTTCTACTGAACTTAGAGCTGTGTGCCAAGGGATAGCACACCCTTTCCACAGCTCAAGCGAGGATCAGTAGGCCACAAACTAGTGTAGGTAGTACAACACTGCACAACACTAGAATGTCCTTAAAGGGTGGACCCAGTGGATCCACTCAGCCTCAGTATAAGGACATGGCTTTCTCTGACTTGAGAGCCATGTGTGTTGACAGACACCTGAGGCTAGGACAGAGTCCCTCAACACTACACCTGATAGATCTGCTGACAGCAGATGACCTTAGATTGGCTCTAGGAGCTAAAGGGTTTGAATCAGTGGGTGGGTCAGTCATAGTATCTGGGTCAGATGATGAAAATCAGAATGACCAAGACTCTGTGATTGAAGGGCCAGGCTTCAAGGGGCCTGAAAAGGACAGAGGAATTCTCCCTAAGAGAACTGACAGAGAGGAGGAGAGGCACAGATCCCCTTCCAGGGAATCTGACCACTCTTATCACTCTGGCAGAGAATTTGTCCAGCAGAGGAGCTCATACTTTTCCTTAAGAGAGACCTCCTCTGAGAGAAGGTGCAAACTGCTCCAGTATGAGGAAGCCAGAGTGGCCCTCAGAACCAAGCAGTTGGCCCTGGATAGGGAAGCCCTGGAGATCCAGAGAGCTTCTAGAAAAGAGGGGTTGGAACCCCTGGTGGCAGCAACAGTGTCCCTAGAGGCAGAGAATATATTCCTGACCATAGGAACCTGAGCAAGGTTGTTCCTCCCTACCAGAGTGGGGATGATATCCACAAGTGGATAACTGCTATGGAGAGGGCCTGTAGAGTACAGCAGGTCCCCCAAAAGCAGTGGGCAGCAATCTTGTGGCTCTCCTTTTCAGATAAAGGAAGAGACAAGCTCCTCACTGTTAGAGAGGAGGATGCTGATGATTATGAGGTCCTGAAGAGTGCACTGATAGATGGGTTTGGCTTAACCACTGAAGAGTACAGGTTGAAGTTCAGAGATACCCAGAAGGCACAGACTCAGGACTGGACAGACTTTGTAGATTGTGCATCCAAGGCTCTGGAGGGTTGGCTGGTTGGCAGTAGGGTTACTGATTTCAAAGGATTTTATAATCTAATGATGAGAGAACAGATCCTTAATAATTGTCAAAAACAGCTTTTACACCAGTACCTGGTGGACTCTGATCTGACCTCTCCCCAAGAATTGGGAAAGAAGGCAGACAAATGGGTCAGAACCAGAGTAAGGCCTAAGAATCAGGGTGGTGACCACAAGAAAGATTCTACCAAGTCCCAAGAGAAAGGTGGGGATAAATCTAAGGATAAGTCCACTACAGGGCCCCAAAAGTCCTCTTCTGGGGGTGGGTCCCAAACTCCTTCCTCTCCTGAAAAGAAACCCTATTGCCATGTCTGTAAAAAGCCTGGGCACTGGAAATCTGATCCCAGTTGTCCCAGGATTGGCAATAAAGAAAATGTTCCTCCAACAACTACTACCACCCCTCCTGGTACTACCAGTAGTAATCCTCCAGTTGGGAGTAGTGCACCCAAAAAGTTAGGTGCTTTTGCAAGAGGAACAGAGGTGGGCCCTAGTTCAGACAGGACCCCCTCAACAGACTCCTCAGATTCTGATGGTGGTATAGGATTTGCCACCTTTACCGTGGGTCCCACAGCATTGGGCAGGTACAGACTGGAGCCAATAATTAATGGTCAGAAAGCTGTGGCATTTAGGGACACAGGGGCTAGTGTCACCATGGTGGCAGGGAAACTAGTCCCCCTCACCAGCTTTTACCTGAGTTTAAATACCAGGTGACCAACATTGATGGTGTCAGAACAGAGCACCCCATGGCCATAGTCAATCTCAGCTGGGAGGGGGTCACAGGCCCAAAAAGAGTGGCAGTGTCCCCAACCTTACCTGTAGATTGCCTGATGGGCAATGATCTGGAAATTTCAGCCTGGGCTGAAATTGAACACCAAACCCATCTGAGGATGTTGGGTGTCCCTGTAAAGGTTAGTGGGGCTGTGATGGCCACAGCCCCAGCCCAAGATTTTGGAGAGATGGAGCCTGGAAGAATGGCCCACTCTCCCCCAGAAGAGAGCACAAGGGTTGAAGAAAAGTCTTCTTCCCTCCAGACAGTAGGTAAGGGTCAGCCTCCTCAGGGAACTGACCCTCCCCTAGTGAAGGAACTGCCACAGAGGAAGTCAGGCCTGGCCTGGCCCCACCCCTGATGGCAGAGGACCCTTCCAAGGTGGTACCCAGTCTGGAGCAGGTAAACTGCCCCTCTCTACCCTGCCTCAGTCAGCCCAGGGCTGCAGAGGTCAGGGAGGTCAGTGGACCCCCAGGGCCCCCTGTCCAGAGGAACCCCCATCAGCAGATTAGGGGCACCCAGTCTAGTAGCCCTAGCCAGGTGAAAATTCCTCAACCCACTGAGGGATCCCCCATACCTTTATGTAGGGACCACCCCCAGAAGGACTCTGTTAGGCAAGGGCAAACCTGGAACCAAAAGGTTCCAAACATGCCATGTCCCTCCAGTGTTCCACCCAAAGGGACCCAACCCCCAGCTGTAGGCAGTCAAAGGTTGACCCTTAGAGCAAAGTGCAACTCAGTCATGGAAAGACAGGCATACATGGTGACCAGTGATCTGAGGAAGCTGAGGCCAACCTTCCTAGGGCCTCACTTCCCTACTCAGACACCCCACCAGCCTTGTACTTTACCAAAGCACACCAGAGGTAGTGATTCCCCATGGTGGAGACCCTCTCATACCCTTAGGGTGGGGGATTGCTTAGGGGACCATAAGACAGGGGGCAACCATGCTAGTGCAGGTGCTTCCTTATATGGCCACTTAATCAATAAAGGCTCAACTGGTCAAGGTTAGCCTTATCTCCTTTCGTTTGGGGGGGTTATGTAGGAAGGTGGAATCTGACTATATGGTTGCCCCCACTTTTTTCCTGGTGTTTTGCTGGTTTATGACTTAGTTGGACTGGGACCCTGCTATTCAGGGCCCCAGTCTATCTGCTCTCTCTAAACGACATGGAGTGCACTCTAGGTGCACTAGTGATTGGATACTGTGGTGCCTTATGAGTCCCTAGTATATGGTACCTTAGGTGCCAAGGGCATAGGTACTTCACAGGCCTACCAGGGGCTGCAGCATGTGTTATGCCACCCCTGGGAAGCAGTCTAAATCTGACACCACAGGCCTGCTACTGCAGCCTGGGTGAGGTGGTGCTAGCACCCCTCACTGAGATATAGGTTTCCTATATCTCTCCTGCACACACATATAAACCTATCAGTCACCCCTAAGGCAGGCCCTATCAATCCTGAGGGCAGGGTGCTTGGCTTCTATGTGAGGGGGTGCCTCTGCCTGAGCAGGGCCCCTCTGCAGCTCTCAGAGTCTATTCTCTGGTGCTGTTTGTGGATGCGGTTAAACCATATACTATTAAGTGCATTATATCCTCGCGGTAAATGCTAACTTTGGAATGGCTGCATCAAAACATGTCGTGTTTGGTGTCAAACATCTTGGAATACTACCCCCCGCCAATCTTGGCGGCGGGGGTAGCATTCCACCCTTCTAGAGGGATAAGACATGTACCTGCTGTGGAAACGCGGTAGAATCCTAAAGAGCCCTGGCATCACAAAATGGATGCCACCAGTCACAGACACTGGGCTGCCCTCCTGCTGATGACCGAAACTCGCAGTGGAGGAAGCCCAACAATAGGCATCCTGTCACAGGGAGGTGTAACCACCTCCCAGACAGGGTTTAGTGTATTGGGGCTGGGTGGGTGCACTCTTAGAGTGCTTTGAAGTCCTGCACTGGGGGAGCAGAAGGCTCCTCTGTGCATATGCCAGTTCAAACCAGCTCAGGGGCTACCTGCCCCTGCTCTGGCGCGAAACTGGACAAAGGGAAGTGGGTGTAGCCACCCCTCCCTTGACCCTCCCATAGGTGGGGTCATAGAGCTAGTCCATCCCCTCTTTTTAGTATAAGAGGGGGAACCTTGCCATTGCAAAGCAGATAACCCCTGGACGACGCTCTACAGAAGAATCCTGGCCCTTCGACGTTCCACTACCTTTGGAAGACAGAAGAATCTCCCTTGGAGTCAAGGAGTGACTCCCCTGCTTGGCAGGCACCAAAAACGACAACGACGGTCGCAAACTATGCCACTCCCGCCGGAGTCCGAAGTCCCTGCAGCCCAAGAAGTGGATTTCCTGACCTCTCCCAGGCCATCGTGAGTCCCCAGCGAAGCTGAGGCAAGTGGACCCCACGAGTAACGAGGAACTGCGACCCCTGGGTACTGTGCACTATTGTCAAGTGCAACCCCTTCACAACGTTCTACGAACTTGTGCTTTGGACCACGTGTGATCCCGACCTCCAGCAGGAAACCCTCCGAAGATCAGAGGCCTACACCATCCCGAGTGACCGTGGGCCCCTGTTGAGTGATTCCGCCCGAGGTGTCTTTGCGATCCCTTGCCCGCCGGCTTGTGGGTCTCCAGAAGACTTCTTAAAGAAACCAAAGGGCTCCCCTGGTTGCTCCAGGCCTGCCCTGACTTACCCTCGCTGGGTGAGTCCCTCAGACCTTGCTGGTCTGCGCCATCAACTTTTCTTCATCTCCCCAAGACTTGCTGCTACCAAGGCTTGTTGGCTCCAATCGAGTTGCCGACACCGCAGTCAGCTGCAGACGTCGAGGGACACACCGAATCCAGCTCCTGGTCATCGTCGACACCTCCTGGACCACGTGGCTGAAGAGTCAAGGCACCCGCAACCGACCTGAATCAACCGACGACGGTGGGCATCCATCTTCCTTGACCCGGGTCACTGCCAAGTGACTTTGAACACTGTCCCCTCTGCTTTCAGGTCATCCTTCTTCAGAATCCAGGCTTGGATTCCACCGGACACTTCTTCTACTCCCGCAAGCAGCAAGTCTTCTTTGTTCGCCATTGAAAACGACGCCGCGACCCGACACCAAAGGACACCTATGCACCCGGCTTCCCTGGGTGAGGTAACTCCAGCACTACGGTGCTCCTGTGGGTGTGGGCCCTAGAACTACTTACCCTGTAAGTGACTTGCTTGTAGGTTCTCCCGAAGTATCCTAAAACTCTTTATTTCCAACCGCGACTTGCCCCATTGAAGTCAACGGCGATCCGCGCCTGTGTATCCACACTGCACGCGTCCCCCGTGGGTCCTTTACTTACCTGCCTTGGGTGGTTTCGTGAGGCCCCAGCACTTCTGAAGGCCCTAGGCCTTGTCTCCCTGCAAGTCGTTGTCCCTAAGTCTCTTACTTAGTATATGGTCTGGTACGCCCCTAGGGCCCCAGCCATATTTTGTGCTTAACTTATTGTGAAACGTTGATTTGTGCATATGTTTGTCTTCTAATCTCATAAAGAGATTAGTAGAGAGTTATTTAGAAATAAATACATATATATTTGATATATATACCTGTGTGGTGTCTTTTCATTTGGTGATTCAAGAGATTATATGGTAAAACAAGCTGCTTTACATTCCTCCGAGACTTAGCCTGAAGGCTGCTCTCCACAGCTACCACTAGGATAGCTTTCTTTAAAAGGTTGTCTTAAACCTATCTACCATAAGAGTCGATTTGCCCTGGTGCAAGGTGACCACTTTAATTAGTGAACAGCATATACCAGGCCAACTTCTCACATGCACTGTTCAGGTCAGTAACAGCAGAACATCTCTGAAATGGCATCAGTTCAGGAAATAGACCATAGATGCTCCTCGCTCCGCGGCTGGGCTCTACAGAATAGGTGGGGGCTGATAACTGTTGTTGGGAAAGGCAAGGAAGCCTTGTGATGTTTTTTAGAATGTTTTATAGACGATTGCCTAAATAAACTTTTTTTCTACCTTGTGATGTGGTGGCCTATACCTTAGTGACTGTAAAGTTGCTTGGTGCAAACCGAGGTTGTTGATTGATGCAGAATTAAACAGACAGAAATTCAAGACTAAATTTAACCAAACTGATGCAAAACACCCAGACATTGCTGCAGTTTAAATGATCTGGCTCCTAGTCTCCTCAGATGCGAAACAATTAAAAATATCAAATAAGTAGCAGAAGAACTCTCCTTAAAACGTAATTTTATGCTTTCCTATTACAATACTTAATGTTGTTGTACACTATATAGCAATCGAACAATGTCTATTACACAACCGCATGCATTCAATCACACGTTGTTTGCTTTCCTATTACAGCACTTACTGTCATCGGATTATCGTACATTATGTAGCAATCAAACAATAATTATTACACAAACACATGCATTCAATCACTCGTGGTGATCAGTAACTGTTTGTTTCACTCCCTGAGAGCAGACACGAAAACAATGCAGCTGACTCTCTAGAAGAAAAACAGCACTTGCAACTGTAAAAACAAAAACGTTCAGAGAAGATTACAAGAAAAACAGCAAACATCTTATTTCAACAATATGCGGTCAGGGCTCTCAAACAACCTCCAAAAGTACACATCCCTGTCATAGTCTCAGAGGTTAATCAACAAACCAATCTGTAAGAGAACCAAATTTAACAGTTAATCATTGTGGAATCTTTCCTGGTCAGGTTTCAGCCCAGAATGTTAAATGCCTTTTCACAATAGATGGCCGGGTGCGAGGTTTTAGCATACAATACTCAAGAACTACCGTCCCATCTCGCTCCTTCCGTTTCCGGCCAAAGTCATCGAGAAGACCGTCAACAGACAGCTTGCCGCCTTCCTCGAGACGAATGGATCCCTCGACCCCTCGCAGTCCGGGTTTCGGGCCAACCACAGCACCGAGACCGCCCTTATCGCAGCCACCGACGACATCAGAACCCTAACCGACAACGGGGAAACAGCTGCCCTCATCCTCCTGGACCTCTCTGCGGCGTTCGACACCGTCTGCCACCGCACCCTAGTGAAGCGCCTCAGCAACATCGGAATCCGAGAGAAAGCACTGGAATGGATCATCTCGTTCCTCGCCGGAAGAACCCAGAGAGTCCGCCTCCCCCGTTCAGATCCGAAGCCACCGAAGTCATCTGCGGCGTTCCACAAGGATCCTCACTCAGCCCAACCCTCTTCAACGTCTACATGAGCCCCCTCGCAGCCATCGCACGCCGACACAACCTCAACATCATCTCCTACGCCGACGACACCCAGCTGATCCTCTCCCTCACCAACGACCCCACCACCGCCAGAGCCAACCTACACGACGGGATGAGAGACGTCGCCGACTGGATGAGGAACAGCCGCCTTAAACTGAACTCAGATAAGACGGAAGTCCTCATCCTGGGCTCATCACCCTCCGCCTGGGACGACTCCTGGTGGCCCCCGGCCCTGGGCACCGCGCCCAAGCCAACGGACCACGCACGCAACCTGGGCTTCATCCTGGACTCCTCCCTGTCGATGACCAGACAAGTCAACGCCGTCTCATCTTCATGCTTCAACACCCTGCGCATGCTCCGCAAGATCTTCAGATGGATCCCCACTGAAACCAGGAAGACCGTCACCCAGGCACTCGTCACCAGCCGACTGGACTATGGGAACACCCTCTACGCCGGAACCACAGCCAAACTTCAAAAGAGACTCCAGCGCATCCAGAACGCCTCCGCACGACTCATCCTGGACATCCCCCGACACAGCCACATCACCGTGCACCTGAAAGACCTGCACTGGCTCCCCGTCAGCAAGAGAATCACGTTCAGACTCCTCACCCACGCACACAAGGCCCTCCACGACCTGGGCCCAAAGTACCTCAACGACCGCATGACCTTCTACACGCCCACACGCCAGCTACGATCAACCAGCCACGCCCTCGCCACCGTACCACGCATCCGCAGAACCACCGCCGGAGGAAGATCCTTCTCCTACCTGGCAGCCAAGACCTGGAACTCCCTCCCCACTCACCTTCGGCGAACCCAGGACCATCTCTCCTTCAGGAAGCAGCTCAAGACCTGGCTGTTCGAGCAGTAACTTACCCCCTCCCCCAGCGCCTTGAGACCCTCCCGGGTGAGTAGCGCGCTCTATAAATGCCGTGATTGATTGATTGATTGAATAGATAGCAGAAAACATGAAGGTTCTGTAGTCAGACTTCATGGTTATCTGAGAAAACATGCGTTCACATTTTACTTATATTCAATAATGTTAAGAAATGAAAACTATGCAATGAATTTCTGTGTGCATGAAAATAACTCTGTCTTGCTGGTAGCATTCCCTTCCTAGGTTTAATTGGTTACGTGAACATGCAGGTGTGTGAAGGAATTGTGAACGATAGCTCGTGTTTAAACTCCCAGAGGGCACCTACAAATGGAATGGAGGAGGAAAGTTAATTGGCTCGTGCGGCTCTTATCGTGCAATGTTTGTCAAGTAAAGTATACAAAGACTTAGGAGAATACAATTTAACGTGAAAATAGTTACGTGCAGTCTCAATTTGAATAGTTCAAACACACAATGGAGCACATCCTTAACTAAGCAAACAACATGGCCCCAGAATAGAACGAATCAGCAGATGACGCGAGGCAAACTTAGCCTCAATCGCACGACCACAAACTGCAGAGAAACAGCAAAAACCAGCAAAATGAAGCAAGGCTGTCACCCAGCAGAAACACGTACCGAAGCCATATGTGCTACATCTTAGGTAACAAAGCTTGTGTGGTAATTGCACTACCACACCCAGAAAGCGAGGTATTGTAGCAGATTTAGTAATTTGTGCACACAAATAGGGTTGGCTCGCATAAATACTGCTTGTAAAAATATCTAAAATTTTTGTATCAAGTTACCGCCAGCAGAAAGCTGTTGGTAGCAGGCATGTTTTTCTGTGCTGTGATGTGATGCAACTGCAGTGAGAATGTAGTAAACGTGTGTGGCAAATCAATTATATGTATCATATTTTACAGCCGCTCTAAGTGAGTGCTTAAATAAGTAAGCAGGCAGGCACATCACCAAAATATAATAACTAATTTGTACGCTATAAAAAACGCAAAGCTGAAGACAGAACATTTCCAGCAACAGACTGACCGCACAAGATAAGCTCTGCAATACACTAATGGAAAATGAAACAGCAATGATTAAGTAAAGAGAAGAACAGGACAGGCACCACTGTGGCTCAAAGTGCAGATGAGAACAACAGCGACACAACACAGGAAGCTCACCGCAACACAATTGGAAACCCACATAACGCCTTGAACTTCAAAATGTAAAAATATTTTTACTGATAGAAAACAGATCTAAGGGGCTCATTATGATGGCGGAAGGACCGCCACCGCCGGGCCGGCGGTGGCGGTCCTTCCGCCATCACTGAGCATTTTACCCACCGCCAAATTAGGATGGTGGTGGGTATCGCGGCAGACGCAAAGTCCGTCCGCCGCTTTTCCGCTGGAGGCAATCGCACTGATCGCCTGGCGGACGGAAAAGGGCCACTAATATGGTGGCGGTACCTAGCAGGCACCGCCACCATATTATGATGTGTCCTGGAAAGGCTGGCGGGGATTGGGTTTGGGGGCCCGTTGCGGGCCCCCTCTGTGTGGGGGGGGTGTAGGTGCACTGGGGGGGGTACCCATGGTACCCCCCTACATTTCCATGCACAAGGTGGCAGGCACTGCGTGGTGCCTGCCACGTTGTACATGGAAATGCACATCCTGGCCTTTTAACATTGCGAACGGTGCTGCAGCCAGCAGCACCGTCCGCAATGTTAAAAGGCCAGGATGCGCCCGCAAGTATGGCGGACGCGTCCTAATTAGACTGGTGGGACCGCCGTATGTCTGGCGGGCGGTCCCAGCACTGCTATGATGGCGGGCGGACTGATGTCCGCCCGCCATCATAATGAGCCCCATAGGCATAACTTTGGGCATTTCAGAGAGGAAGGCTGACAGGAGCCTGTGGTATAGAGTATAACAAAAGAGATAAATAGCCCATTCCGAAAATGAAGGTGTTTCTAATAATTAGAAAATAATGCTTAATTCAGGTGTGTTTGTTAGCATAACTAAGCCACAGTTTACAGGACAAGGCTACGGCCAGCTTTCATCAACATATATACATGAAGAAATGTGCACTTTTATTTTACATAAACAAGCCTTTCCACTTGCATGTCTCTGTATGCTATTCCATTTACGAAAAATAAGCGAAATAAAAGGTCTCTCCACAGTGTTTTTGTGTTGATAAAATACAATAGTATTAATGTGGATTTCACATGAGGAAACCATGCCCAGGTTGTTCCTGCCTCTGTAGCAGTTCAAGAAGGTCTTTTGTTCAGGGTTCTTTCTTGGGCCATTTATTGCTTGAATGTGTTATTGTATTCCTTTTGTTATGAAGGGCAGTCACGTCCTCTTGTTTTTTTCATACTTTGCTTATTAATATGCAGCAAAGTAGGGGTTCCTAAATGTTTTTTATTTCATGTTCATGTGAATTCGAGTAGTGATTTGTATTGTTACATGTATCTTTGCTAATCTAGCCCATGGGTACTCGCAAACAGTTGCCCAGGGGCCACAAAGTACAGTCTGTGGTGTGTCCGAGGGCTGCACTGATGCCAGCAGGGTGGCTGTGGGGGGTCTGGGTGGGTCAGGGGTGTGTAAGGAGGTCTAAAAAATGTTTACATAAACGGGCAGGAATTCATCTGCAGGTTAATAAATGCTTGCCTGTCTATTTAACATTTTTTTTCTGAATATTAGTGTTCAGCAACTAAACAGTAGCTCGTGCTGCTGTTCACCAGGGGGGGCCGAATGTAAAGGTCAAGAGGGCCGCAAGCGCCCCCTGAGCCGTACTTTGAGTATCACTAATCTAGCCCTATTGCATCATTTCACAACATGTTGAGTATGTGGCTTTTCTGCCTAAAACTCTATAAAATGCCTTGCTTTAGGAAGATGTGCCAGACTTTTCCTGACCTTTTTAGGGATCAGACCATATGCTAGTCTGTTTGTTCATTTTATTCTTAGATTTTCTTTGTCTTCAAAATTGT
This sequence comes from Calotriton arnoldi, assembly GCA_963921515.1. Classification (NCBI taxonomy): domain Eukaryota; kingdom Metazoa; phylum Chordata; class Amphibia; order Caudata; family Salamandridae; genus Calotriton; species Calotriton arnoldi. Next base: position 96,007 of record CAWUFW010020993.1, read on the forward strand.
GCAGACTCTGCACTACATAGTCATTTGACTTTATTTTTTGTTCTGGCTGATTGCTTGTTTCAGACGTTTACCTTATGTTAGCCCCCTCATGGATTATGACTTTGACTATTTTGATTTGAACTAATTCATGATTCGACTAATAATCTTGTTGCCTTTTATAATAATCAACATTTTAATTAAACCTTTTAGGTTTTGACTTGGATTTTTGTATTGTGAAGGTTTTATTAATTGGTATTAGGACTTAGTCTTACAAAGACACAGACAGGTCCGATCCTGTGCATCAACCATCTAATTATTTAAATAAAGCATCAACAACATTTTAGCGGAGAATGGTTAGCAAATTAAAGACAGATTTTTGATGGAGAACGCTTGCCAAAATAGCACTTGCCAATTGACATCATTAACAAAATTAATTAACCATATTAGTCAAAACGTTTGGTGGTGTGATGTTAGAGAATCCTGCATTTACTAGGATTATTGCTGTAGTAACTATACATGTTGTCGTGAGGTGAGTATTAATATGGCTTTCTGAAATGTGTGTTGTTTGGCGACGTATTGATGTGATTTGGTGAATTTGTTTAGCTTTATGTGTTATGCCAATGGTATTGTGTTATGTTACTGCATCGAAAAATGGAAGTTGTATTGCATTGTATTATAATGTGTTGCATGACTTTAGGAAGTTTTACAATTCGCAAAGCTGTATTAGGATTGCATTTTGATGAAGAGATATTGTGATTCTGTGTGATTTTTTTGTGTAAAGGGTTTATGTTTTTGGATTTATCTGTAAAGGTTTTTACATTTATGGTTTGAAGGAGAATTTGAGTTAAATATAAAGTTGTCTGCTAAATAAGGGAGTGTGGAGTGACGCCAGGTTATACGCTTAATTTGTTATGAGCCTTGATAATGTAGTTGTGCATGAGAACTAATCTTAAGGAGTGATATTTATTTTGTGCACAAGTTGATACGCTGACTCTAAGGCTAGGTTGTTGCTGGCCAATAGTCAACATTGGTGTGATTGGTCGGACGGTGCTTTTTCTTTTCTCTGGTGATTTTGATTTCTGTCCCGTATCCTGACAGACAGTGTTGAAAATTCACCTTTTCTGCATGGTCACCCTATATTTTTCACTTTTTGCTGCACCCTATATTTTTGTCGGCTTTAGAACTCTGTACACTTTAACCCTGCTATCTTGGGGTAAAGTGCTGCGGCTCCCCGTTTAAAAATGGTCGAACTGGTATATTCCTAACTGGTATAGAAAATTCACCTATAAGTGCCCCATGTATATGGCACAGGATGTACCCATGGTCTGGAAGTTAAATGCCACTAGTGGACTGAGCATCTATGTGGCAATCAATATAGAAGCAGTGCAAACATGGCCTCAGGCTTACCTGTGCTGCCTGACTGTGGCAGTTTAAACACTACAATTAACCTGTCAAAATAAACCTCTTTGACAGCTCAAAATCTCCCTTTCACATATTAATAAGTCACCCCTATGTAAGCCTTGTAGTCCACAAGGCTGAGTGCACAGTATTTAAAAGAAGAACATGTAGAAATGTACCATTAATATTCTTAATGACTATCCCCCAAAAGCTACTTTAGAATGTGGAATGCACAGAAGTCCTATGTATAAAACCAGAGAATAGATTACAATTCTAATACTGTATCTCAGCAGATGAAACCTGAAGAAAAAAGGGCATTGGAGAAAGAAATGCTGGCAAAGAGAGAAGATTTCTCGATAATATTGAAGCGTGAGTTAAGGCAAGGTGGGAGGGAAGCAAGCTGGCACATATTGAGTACAGGCAGAGTGCAGGAAAACTGATGGCTTGGAAAACCGGAGCGGGTCAGTCCAGGAATGCAGTGCATGAAATAAGGGATAAGGCGACAGGATTAACTTCTTCAAGTACCCAGGACATTGAAAATACTTTTCTTAACTTCTTCACAGACTTATATTCAGAGAACCTGACAGTGTCAGAGGAAATGGTGGGTGAGTGGCTGGCGACACACTTAACAAACTTACGGAAGACCAGAGAGCCTGGCTAGACCAAGAGATAGGACTGAAAAAGGTTAGGCAGGCAGTTAACCTGAGTAAGAGAGGAAAAGCAGCCAGCCTAGACGGCTTCCCAAACAAGTTCTATAGGGCCTTAGGAGAAGCAATAATTCCCTTCTTGACAAAACTGCTTGGTAAAAATTTGGAAAACAGTGCGCCACTTCCACAATCATGGAGAGAGGCTGTAGTCTCCCTAATCTTAAAACCAGGGAAAAACCCCAAACTCTGTGAGAAATATAGACCCGTTTGCTTTTAAATAGCAACTATAAACAATTAACCAACTTGCTGGCCAAGAGAATGAGCCTAGTAGCGGGGGCACTGGGGCATAGGGATCAGAAGGGCTTTATGAAGAGTAGATTCCACCATGAACTGACGCCCAAACTGATTTGCGCTATTAATTTAGCCACTAGCTTTGGGACCCCTTTAGCCGTTGTTACACTAAACTCCACTAAGACGTTCAATAGGGTAAACTGGTCCAATCTGAATGCAGTTTTAAAACTCAACAATTTGGGAGAACGTTTGGAATGTGATCCAGCAAATATAATCCACCCCTAAGCCAAAATTCTTATAAACGAAGGTACCACATCAGAGTTCAAAATCTCGAGCGGGACGAAACGAGTTGCCCCCTTTCTCCCCTGCTTTTCAACCTGTATATTGAACCACTTGCAAGGTAACTTAGAAAGGAAAGGAAGATGGTCCCATTTAAGTATGATGCTTGGGAGATAAAGATCTCCCTGTATGCGTACGATCTGATAATATATACAGAAGATTTACAAGCATCATTACCAGCAGTGGAACAGTTAGTCCGGGACTTTGAGAGGGTATCGGAATATGCACAATGCATGTTTCAGGTCCAGGGAGGCCCTGTCTTGGCAGTTCGGGCTGGACTGTTTCCATGGGGCGTAGGGACAAGACTAATTTGCATATGGCTTGGTCCAAACTGGGGTGGCATGGAGAGCAAAATAATGATAGATTAAAACCAGATCTATGACTGGGGGAGAGTGTTTGAATAGTTTTAACACTCCGTCCATCTATTTATTTTGTGATATTGCTAGGTGCGCCATGAGTGGCTAAGGGCATGCCCAGACGTGAGTCCCTTGCTCGCTGAGCCACTGTATTCAAGCTAGTCTGGCTGATGAGAGGTGATACCCCGAAACCAGATCCAGGATGCTTGTTTCTGGGCCTGGCTTGGCAGTTTGGGCTGGACTGTTCCCCTGTGGAGCAGGGTCAAGACTGATTTGCGTATGGCTGGCTCCAAACTGGGGTGACGTGGCTAGCAAAATTCTGAAGGATTAAACCCAGATCTATGACTGGGGGTAAGTGTTTGAAATGTTTCAACACTCTGTCCATCATTTTATTTTGTGATGTTGCTATGTGTGCCATAAGTGGCTAAGGGTATGCCCAGACTTGGGTCCTTTGCTCGCTGAGCCAATGTATTCAAGCTAGCCTGGCTGATGAGAGGTGATACCCCGAAACCAGATCCAGGATGCTTGTTTCCGGTCCTGGCTTGGCAGTTCGGGCTGGACTGTTCACATGGGAAGCAGGGTCAAGACTGATTTGCATAAGGCTGGGTCCAAACTGGGGTGACGTGTCAAGCAAAATAACGAAGGATTAAACCCAGATCTGTGACTGGGGGTGAGTGTTTGAAAAGTTTCAACACTCCATCCATCATTTTATTTTGTGATATTGCAGAGTATTGCAGAGTGATTCATAGTAATAGATTTGTGCCAAGAATTCTTCACTATTCATCTTCATGTGGATAGACAATATCTTTTTGGTTCAGATTCTGAAATAAAGTCCTTGTTTTGTGTAGAATCCCACAAGGGTATCTAGAAATCCTCTCAATCTTTTCCCAATTACTCAAGAAATATTAAGGAAGTTTTAAATTACCTTATCACTCAGTAGTGGTGCAGTACAATAATGATTTGATAAGATCGATGTAAGTTGGACATAATTGCTTTATTAAATCATTTGGCTGAAAATGGGCTTAAAATGTTCCCTACTAAAATGCAGTTCTGTCAAAAGAGGTCATTTATTTGGAACACCAAATGGAGAAGAGAGTGAGGAAAGTATCCAAAGGAGGCAGTTCTGCGATTCTGAGAATGAACCCACAAACTAAACAGAGAGAGGTGAGGATGTGTCTAGGAATTGATAGCTACTGTTGTCAGTGGATTCCAAGCTTTTCCTTGATTGGAAAGCCCTTACAGAGACAATCCCACTGTGATGTGGGGGACCAGGTACTCTAGGACAATGAATATATGAAAGCCTTCCTCATGCTCAGACACATTTCTGTAGTGCACCTGCTCTAGGAATGCCTATTTCCAAGAAAGATTTTTATTTATTCTGCCATGAAAGAGAATGGTGCTCAATTTCTGTTCTCAGCAACATAGAGCAGTCAAGCTGCTGATTGAATATTTTTCTGCAACACTAGATCCAGTAGCCGCTGCGCAGTCAGGTTGCATGAAAAATATCACAACAAATTCTTTGGTAATTGAGCAGAGATATGGGGTATACACTTATTATGTTGGATTCACATTCAGCTTAAACATTGCTAACTCGTACATGCACTCACTGTGTCATGACTAGCCACTTGCCTAACTATGAGAAAACTATTTTAGTGACAGAGAACAATTCAATCAAATGTTGCAATACTCTGAACAATGTTACACTTTTACCTTTGCCAAAGCGGGGAGCTGAAGAAATGGATAATGAGATCGATGATTGTGGCCCTGATTGTATTGCCGTGAATGAATAATGTACCAAACCAAGACCACACATTCAAGATATACCATGAGAGTTGGCCGATTTAATTTTGTTTGTGGATGTTTCTTGTGTGAGAGACCATTATAAAACCCTTTGAGTTGCATATGCAGTCTGCACCGTGACATACATTGTGAAAGCATTGTACTTGAGTATTGAAACTTAAGCACAAATAGCAGAATTGATTGCTGTTTCAAAAGCATATTGAGTGCCCAACTCATTGAGTGCTACACTCAATACAGATAGTATAGTTTTGGAGTGGCCCTTGATTTTGGTTAGTTGTGGTCACAGAGGAGTTTTATGACACCTGCTGATACCCCCAAAAATAATGGGCCACACATTCTAGACTTATTAAATACACTACAGAAAATTGCTCTTGTACCATGTGCCGCACATAAGATTGGAGATGACATGGTTTAAAAGGGCAACAACTTCACAAACAAAGTTGCAAAATGCTGTGCTCTTGACTAGTCTGGTACATTAGAACTGGATGAGAATTCTGAAACAGAAGTAGAAAAAGTAAATAACCTTTTGTTAACGTTGGTTCAAACTCTCACTGAGCTCATGAATTTACAAAGTGAAGTGTCAGAAGGGGAAAAGAAATATTGGGAAAAAAATAGTGTATTTCCAAGACAAAAACAAAATGTGAAAATCAGCTATCTGCTGATGAGCGCTTTGTGCTACCAATTTCAGTGTTATTGCAGATGGTAAGATGCATTCACGGACCTACACATGTAAGATATGATGGAATGTTAGCTATGTTAAAAAAAATATTGGTTTAATCCTCATTTTAGAAGGATTGCTGAAAACCTGTGTCAAAGATGTGTAATCTGCCAGCAGATAAATGTTGATAGATAGACATAATTGATCATGAGTCACATGTCAAAATCAGAAGGCCCTTTCATAAGATTGCAAGTACGTTTTGTAGAGGTGCCACCCTGTAATTGTTTGTATTATCTCTTAGTGGTCATCGGTTTGTTCAGTAGATGAATTGAAGCATTCGCAACCAGGCATTGTGGTGCACTTACTGTAGCCAAGCTATTACAGAGTGAATTGATCCCAAGATTTGGCCTGCCCATGTCTTTGGAATCAGCTTGGGGAACTCATTTTAAAAATGAGGTGATGCCATGGCATTGAAGATGTTAAATTGTAGTTACAATTCTTAAAGCATTAGGAGTTATGGAAAGGGCAAAGAGTATGAAAGCAAAGTTGACAATCTATGCTCTTCAAACTCACTGAAATGACCAGACATGCTTCTTCTAGTTCTACTCGGCACAAAATCTACCCAAACAAAGTTAGAGGACTACCACCACATGAGGTGTTGATGGGGAGGGCCATGAGGATTCCTGAAATTCCTTTGCTGCGTTCCTAATTATCACTGATTATGTGGTTCCAGATTACTGCAAAGTTAGGGCTTATTTGATATGGTCTATCTCTCACCAGGTGAAGATTGCTCACCTTCAACAAGTGAGGAGCCCTGACATTTCCTACAGCATGGAGAATGGGTTGTGGCGGAGAAAGACAGACCTGGAGCCTCGGGGTAAGGGCCTCTTCAAGTGAAGTTGCTTATGAATACTGCTGTGAAGTGTGGAGCTTTGCCACATTGATCTATAAATATCACATGATCGACTGATGACAGCAAATGAAGAAGAAGTGGTGCCAACCACTAATTCACAGAGTCAGGCTCACTGTGTGGATCCAAAGGGGGAAGAACAAAGAATACAAGGAGAACAAAGAAAACAACAAGAAAAACAAAATCAAGAAAGTCAAACTTTTAAACTTCAAACTCTGAAAGCTCTGAATTGAAGAGCAAGAGCTGATGCCCTGATTCATACCTCTGCTTGTATTCAAACCATTCAATAAAAAGAAAATTGAACCACAAAAGCAAATTAAAATGTTCTAGTTGCAGAGTGTGCAAATCAAGAAGTGAATGAAGATAGACAGGTGAAGAAAATGAAACAGAAGATGAGACCTTGATTCGAGCTGAATGGTCTGAAGGTGTGAAAGAATGAACAGAGTGTTGCAAACGGTCTAAAGAGAAGTGAAGATAATCCATCTGAAACAGTGACAGATCTAAATGACAAAGAGTCTGATAAATATGAAGAACGAAAATCAAGAAGCGTAAGAGTGCCAAACAAGAAATACATAGCTCCTGAATGGGCATATCTGACAAAAATTGTGCCAGAAGAAAGAGACATTGGCTTGAAAGATTATTGATTTAGATTTGAAGAACTGCCATGAATTTGTATGAGGATGATCAGCCTTCAGGATGATCAATATTGAATTATTTTTTCCTGAAGGATAAATGAAAAGTAATTTTTTTAATTGTTTGGAAATGTTTGATTTTTAATTTTTGAGATATATTGGTGTGTGCACATAACAAATAAAATGTTTCATTATTCCCTGTATTTTAGAATATATCTACATCTTAAGAAGGCTGATTATGTACTTACTTAGATTTTCAGCTGAAGAAAAGGTTTTTATGTCCATATGGTTCCTTGAAACATTTGAATTGAACTCTGATTTTCAACTCTGTGCTGAACTGTGTTTTTCTCTACCCGCATAATTCAGGTGAACATTTGAACAGACTCATTTATCTGTTTGCTTCTGTATTTTTGTAACCGCATCAATGTCCTTGAAGATTTTTTTGTGGCTATCTTCTTTATATTGCCCATATCTGCTGTTTTAAGAACTATTTTACGAATGTCCTTACAATTTGCCTGCACTCATTTTTTAAAGGGCTATCTTTATGAAATGTCTGGCTCCTATTGAATATAATTTTTTTGGAGACAATTTAATTTTTGTATCTTGGTTTTGGGACCAATATTGTATTGAGAGACTGTTTTTATAGAAAGAAGATGTCTTCATGTAAAGAACATGCTTCAACCGCATAAATGATACACAGCATAATAACAATGCTAGAGATAGTAGATTAGATCATAGTTAACTTAATTGACTTATGCTTTTGGAGGCCGAGAATGGTTCACAGAACATCCTGATGGGAGCCATCTACATCTAAAGTTCATAGAACAGCAAGCCAATCATTTATTTGAGTGTGCTTTTAATTGGCTTGAAATGCACAATATTGTGTCTTATGTTTGTTGTTCTTTTCCTGTTACTTTTGTTGATGCTCTAATTTAATAGTTAAAGGATTGATGTGCAGGATTAGTACTGTCTGAGTCTTTGTTAGACCTAGTATGCTTTCGTAAGACTAAGAGACTGATTTATAATTTGGCAGTTGGTGTCCTCTGCCAGGGTGATGAAGTAAATTACTCAGTTGCCCTGGCGGATGTCCCGACGAACACATTTTGAAATTTCCATTGGACCAGCGGACATTTCTAGTATTGACAGGAACCACCTTCAATGTGGTTCCAGCCAATATTTTGCAACTTTTCCATTACAAAGTTCAATTTTTTCTTCATTTTCAAAAACAAAACCCCAAAGCAATGTTTTGTTTGTGAAATAAAGAAAAACATGCCCCCCTCACGATGGGAGATATTTTGAGGGGGGCATTATGCAGTTTTCACTGCCTCCTTTCTACCAGGGTTTTCCTGGCGTTGATGGGCAGTGAAAATCAACCTGTGTGTCCACCCATGTAAATTAGGTGGAGGGACATACAGGTCAACCCATGATAACCCTTACTCCTTCGGGCCATCGGAGGGGGTAACCATGGTGGAGATTGGATAGTCTCCACCAGAATTCCATCTAAGGTCGACCTGCATATAAATTGGGCAGGTGGACCATCATGTTGGCTGAAAGGGTACTCCATCACCCTTGTGATGGAGTACCTTTCTCTCAACATATAAAACAACCTCCAAGTCCTTATACCAAATAATAAAGCCTTCACAAGACAGGAATTCAAGTCAAAACTATAAAGGTTTATTCTAAATGTAGATTATTATTCAAGGCAAAAACATTGTTAGTCATATCATGAATTAAAATCAAAATAGTCAAAGTCGTAATCTGTGAGAAGACTCCCAAAAGGTCAGTCTGTGAAACAAGCGATCAGCCAGAACCAAATATAAAGCCAAATGACAGACTAGTGCAGAGTCTGTACAATGTAAAAGGTGCAAAGGGATTAATTTAAAATGCAAAGAAAGTCTAACTATTAAATGAGTAAACACACTACCATAGAGTCCGCTCCCTAAAAAGGTCAAGAAAGTCTGGCACATCTCTAAAAACAAGGCATTTTATAGGGTTTTAGGTAGAAAAGCCACACACTGCATGGAGTGATATGGCAAAATAGGGATGGATTAACAAAGATAACTTTAAAAGCACTAATCACTATTCAAATAACCCTGAGCACTTATAGTCCTTAACTAAAGACAAACAAATGTCTGTTATTTTAATGCCAAGAGACCCAAGATTTGGGTGACCATGTGCTTTACAAATATAAGCATGTTATTTTAGATCATAACTCATTCATTTTCAGTGACCGGAGCAAGTGAAAGTTTTCAGAAGATCCTGGTATTTTGCCTTCATTAAGTTATAATGGAGAGATTATCTTCACATTTGTCTTAGAATTCATCTCTGGATAAAGTGAATCACAGAAAGCATTTATGGGTACATCTTTACCCTCCATGCCAATTTAATTTCTAAGGCTGTTACCATTCATGGAGAGATGTCCGAGACTGCTTGCTTCTATGAAAGTGACACAATTTCTTACTATTCCTTGCTTGGTAACAATGTAGGATATTTAAAGACATAACTGGGTAGGTTAATAATCCCTTCTGTGTGAATATTAAAGGTGATATTATGAGGTTATTGCCTCATTTTTAAGTGAAAAATGTTTTATTTATTACAATGTAACAATTGTTAATTGAAAACAGGAACACTAAACATAGATTTAATGTATTCTTCCTGACAGATCTGGACCATTCATACTATGAGATGGATGAAAGGCAGATTCCGTGCCTTTGAGAGCACAACAGCTTTCCATGATCTTTCAATGAACTTTCCATGGTGTGTCTTGTCATGCGATTCTCATTTTCATTATTGTTGTGTTGGAAAAAAAAACGAATTTGAAAAAATATCCAACCACCCTCTAATAAGTAGTGACATCAAACCTGGGTAAGATGCCATATCGACAAAAAGTAGATTAAAGTGATGTCTATTAATGGGTCTTGAATTAAGAATCACTGATTTAAGCACAGCCCATCTAGATTATGCATCATGTTGAGTAGGCTGAGAGATCAGGTTGGCCTACAGGGAATATTAGATTTTCCTGTAATGATGATAGCAGTGTAGTCAACTGATACTCTTATCTTTTTTACTTAGTTTTATTTTTTCAACAAAACCATATTTTATCAAGTAGCATTGATTTTGTTTCTTAAGTATATAAATGCCTAGAGATATCATAGGATACCGTATAGGTTTGTCTGTTTTCACACTGGTCTCTCCTAGTTGCTCAGTTAATTCATTTATCAGATTGAAAAAAAACACAGACTGCAAAACTGACAATTTGCCACAAGCTATTCAATTCAGTCAAAACAACAATTGGTCCTGACGTATCTTATTTTTATACCCACAAAAAGGTGCAAGGGACTGGAAAGTTCAATCCAAACGGTCATTCAACAAGTTATTCTGTACATGGAGTAATATCGCAGGGAGAAGGACCAAAGACAACATTATTTGATAGAAAAAAATCTTTGTTTATAGAATCTATATGAACAAGCCATATTCAATAAGTCATTTTGACAGTAGATGGTTGTCAGGAGGAGAAGAGTGAAAAGAAAGTGCTCATGTGCATTGTGAATGAGAAGAGATGAAAGAGGAATCAGAAAAATGAGAACCAAAAATACCCTAATTTTCATATATAACACTGGTTGGAATGAGGTATTGATTTACCTAACCAATGCTAGGCCTGTATACAAATATAAATGCACTTTTTACTTAGATGGCCTCTTTAAAGAATGATGTCACATATTCAGAAATGCATCATCCTAAATGTTAGGAAAGGGCCAATGAGTTGTATTCCAGGCCAAAAAATGAAATTGTCGACGTTTCGACCCGTCTTTCGCGATGAGGATAACTTCTACCTCCGCATGCGGGTCTTCATCAGGACAAAAAGACAACCTAAACATAGTAGAAAATACAATTAAAGCCTATCCCTCTGTTGTACTCCTGTAGCGTAACCACCAAAGATTAAAGAGATCTGAAGACACTGACCACAGTCGCGGCTCCTGGAGGGAGTGCTGCGGGGCGGTGGGGCGGGGCGGGGGAGGGGCAGGTTGGGGGGTAGTAAACTCCGGCATACGGCCGAACGTAGGTAAGTACATAAATAAATAAATAAAACAAATTACATTGCGTGCGCCGCATCGCCATTTGGTGTTGCAGCGCGCGCAATGTAATTCGTACCCGTGATCAAGGTCTGAGGACAGACCGAAACGCGTAGGGTTTGTTGAGCTTGCTTAAAGAAACGTTGCTGCCTGAATAAATCAACAACGATTTCCACCCGTGAGTGCGAGTAGAATTCCTCCCTTGGGAAAATCTGTTTGGATATATATATATATATATATATATATATATTATCTACTGGCGGTCGCCAGTAGATAGTTATAGTTACAACCTATTATCCATAGGAAATCCGCGACATTCTATTTGAGATAACTCTCTTGCCGGTTGACGTATCTTCGCGAAATTTTCAAACTTTGTGGCCCGCTCCGGTCCGCTCCTACCCTGAAAGTCTCGGGGGATTCGTCAAGCGGGGGCCGAGAAAAAGGGGGGTCCCAAAACGCGTTTTCCCCATGCATTTTTCCATAGGAAACTTTAGACACGGCTACAGCCCGAACTGCTGAACGGAATTACACCAAATTTGGCAAAGAGGTAGTTCTTGGTTCAGAAAGAACCCTTTTGTTAAATGGTGTAAATCCGTTCAGTAGTTGCTGAGAAAATGAAAAGTAAAAAGTTAGTGATATCTATGGCCGAGTAGGGTCCGCGTACCCTCAGCGCACCCTGCGCGCACGGTCCCGATCACGAGCTGCATGTTAATTGGCTGTCAACATTCCGATTCAGGAAATGTTGGCAGCCATTTTATCCCTCGGTAGAACCGAGGGACAGAAACAAGTGCGCAAAGCGCACAAAGGGGGCAGGGTAGAAACACCCTGACCCCCTAGGTTTGCTCAGGGGTCCCACAAGGACCCCTGGGCAAAAATAAATAATTTTTTTTAAAAATCGGCAGGATGCGCTCAGGGTGCGCGAATCCTGCCGAGAAAAAAAATCAAGCGCGGTCTCCGCGCTTCGATGTTAATTGGCCCCCGGGTGGCCCAAGTCCCGGGGGCATGGTGGGGGGATAATTTTATGTGTGGGGGGCCTCAAAGGGCCCCCAAGCCCCGAGGACCGCCACCCCCGGGCTTTTTTGAAAACTGGTGCGGGAGGGCTCTGAGCCCTCCCGCAGCCCGGGACCACCACCTCCCCGGGGCTTTTTTTTAATTAAAAATAAAACCAGTGTTGGGGGGCTCCAGCCCCCACACGCCCGGAGACCGCCACCTCCCGGGGCACTAAACATTTTAATATGGGGGTCCGTTACGGACCCCAGAGACCCGGGGACCACCACCTCCCCGGGGCTGTGTACTGAATGGGAGGGGGCCGCGCGGCCCCCTCCTGGAGCCCTTGATGGCCCTGGGGACCACCACCCCCAGGGCCGGCTCCTGCAGTGTCCCGGGGTGCCTACCCCCGGGACACTGTAGTTTGCTATGGCAGGACGGGAGCCTCGCGGCTCCCGTCCTGCCATAGCAAACTGTTTTGGATATTGGAAGAGAGAGCAGGAAACCTGCTCTCTCTTCCAATATCCAAAGCACATTGCTTTTCCACATGGGGAGCAGCATGTCAGCTGCTCCCCATGTGGAACAGCAATGCCGGCTCCCAAGGGACGTGGGGAGCCGGCGGGACTGTGGGGGGATATGGGACCCCCCCACAGTCCCCAACGGAGAGGGCGAGCCCGGGGGATGGGGTCCCCGGGGCAAGTAGTGGCCCGGGAGGGGGGCCACGGGGCCCCCTCCCCAAAAAAGAGAATTTTTTTTTTTTTAAAAATGGAAAGGCCGGCCCCGGGGGATGGGGTCCCCGGGGCATTAAAATGGCCAGAGGAGGGGGCCACGCTGCCCCCTCAAAATAATAAATATAGAGGCCATGCCCCGGGGGATGGGGTCCCCGGGGCCAATACAGGCCAAGGGAAGGGGGCCACGCGGCCCCCTTCCCGTTTTTTTTTTGGGTAATTTAAAAAAGGGGTAAGGCCCTGGGGGATGGGGTCCCCAGGGCCCAAAAACAGAAAAAAGGAAGGGGGCCACACAGCCCCCTTCAGAGGACAAAAAAACAAAAAAAAACGATCGGGCCCGCAGGCCCGCCCCCTTCCTTCACCACTCTGCAAACGCGCCCCCTGGCGCGTTTGCAGAGGGGAAAGAATTCCCCTTGAATACTGGGGGTCCCTGGGGGCCAACTAGCCCACCAGGAACCTCCAGTATGCGCCAGGGGGCTGCCTTGCAGAGAGGTGTACAGAGGCCACGCCCCTTTTACACCTCTCTGCAACGCAGCTCTGTGGCGCTTTTGGAGGTATATGGTGGGCTAGTTGGACTCCGGGGACCCTCAGGATTCAAGGGGACTTAATCCCCCAACTTAAAACGCGCCACGGGGCGCGTTTGCACAGTGGTGAAGGGAGGGGCGGGGCTTCAGGTGACATGTGTGCAAACAGGCCCCGTGGCGCGTTTTAAGATGGGGAATTAAATCCCCTTCAATCCTGAGGGTCCCTGGGGGCCAACTAGCCCAACAGGTACATCCAGAAAGCGCCACAGAGCTGCGTTGCAGAGAGGTGTAAAAGGGGTGTGGCCTCTCTACACGTCTCTGCAACGCAGCCCCTGGCGCATATTGGAGGTTACTGGTGGGCTAGTTGGCCCCTAGGGACCCTCAGGATTCAAGGGACTTAATCCCCCAACTTAAAACGCACCACGGGGCGCGTTTGCACAGATGTCACCTCAGGCCCCGCCCCCTCCCTTCACCATTGTGCAAATATTCTTCTAAAATCATCCGAAATACGAATTCCGATTTACTCACCTGTTATAAGGAGAGACTTCAGTGCTGCATCTTTCAGCCCAGTACTGGTCCTGAAAAGTAATTTTAACCGTACTTACCAGTAACTTGAATTTCCTTCCATAGGATATCATTGCCTTCTTTTTGCTGAAAAAGTTTCTAAGTGTTGATTTTTGAAACATACAAATATTCCTCTAAAATCAGCCGAAATACGAATTCCCATTTACTCACCTGTTATAAGGAGAGACCTCAGTGCTGTATCTTTTAGCCCAGTACTGGTCCTGAAAAGTAATTTTAACCGTACTTACCAGTAACTTGAATTTCCTTCCATAGGCTAACATTGACTGGTTTCACTTGGAAATTCTTCTAAGTGTGGAGTTTTGGAACTTTAAAATATTCCTCTAAAATCAGCCGAAATACGAATTCCGATTTACTCACCTGTTATCAGGAGAGACCTCAGTGCTGCATCTTTCAGCCCAGTACTGATCCTCAAAAGTAATTTTAACCGTACTTACCAGTAACTTGAATTTCCTTCCATAGGATATCATTGCCTGCTTTTTGCTGAAAAAGTTTCTAAGTGTTGATTTCTGGAACTTTAAAATATTCCTCTAAAATCAGCTGAAATCCGAATTCTGATTTACTCACCTGTTATCAGGAGAGACCTCAGTGCTGCATCTTTCAGCCCAGTACTGATCCTCAAAATTAATTTTAACCGTACTTACCGGTAACTTGAATTTCCTTCATAGGCTAACATTGACTGGTTTCACTTGGAAATTCTTCTAAGTGTGGAGTTTTGGAACTTTATAATATTCCTCTAAAATCAACCAAAGTACGAATTCCAATTTACTCACCTGTTATCAGGAGAGAACCCAGTGCTGCATCTTTTAGCCCAGCACTGACCCTGAAAAGTAATTTTAACCGTACTTACCAGTAACTTATATTTTCTTCCATAGGAATCCATTGTCTGGTTTTCAGCAGAAAAGTTTCAAAGTGTCGATTTTCACAAACTACAAATATTCCTTAAAAATCGCCTGTATGACTTAAACGCATTCTTTCAACTGTTTACAGGAGATGCACCAGTGCTGGATCCAGGATCCAACACTGAGTAAGAAAAAGTAACGATAACAGTTTTTACCTGCTAAGTGAATTTCCTTCCATAGGATAACATTGGTGATTCTATGAGAAAAAGTTTCTAAGTGTCAACTTTTAAAGTACAATAATATTCCTTAAAAATCACGACTGTAACCAAAACGCTTTTACTCAACTGTTTACAGGAGATGTCCCAGGACTGAATCTAGGATCCAGTCCTGTGGTTAGAAAAAGTAATCCATAAAGTAACTAATTGCATTTAACTAGAAATTCACATTGAGCTGAATGTTGCATTGTGTTTGAAAATGTGTTGCCCATTGCAACAACTGTAACTACTGTACTTAAAAGTCTATTGCCTATTTGCAAAGTATTTAAACTAAAGTAATTCATTCTGAGAAAGTATATTTTGTAATGTAATGTATAATGTAATTACAATGTAATTTAAAAAATAAAATATGTAAAAAAAAATTGTTTCTAAAAATGTAGTAAATCAGTATTACAAAAATTTATATAACAATTAATACATTTAAAAATTGTCATTTACAAAACCTTTGAAATTCACTGAAAAAACCGTAGTTTTCAGACATGTTATAGTTACAAATTAGCATTTAAAAAACCTTTGAAATTCACTGAAAAAACCATAGGTTTCAGGGACGTTATAGTTACAAATTAGCATTTAAAAAACCTTTGAAATTCACTGAAAAAACCATAGGTTTTAGGGACAGTTATAGTTAGTTGGACATTGCACTCGTACAAAACCCGTGA
Source organism: Calotriton arnoldi (assembly GCA_963921515.1). Classification (NCBI taxonomy): domain Eukaryota; kingdom Metazoa; phylum Chordata; class Amphibia; order Caudata; family Salamandridae; genus Calotriton; species Calotriton arnoldi. Next base: position 111,687 of record CAWUFW010020993.1, read on the forward strand.
AATTCCCCGTTATAGTTAGTCCAGCTAACTATAACTCGCGCCCCGCAATGCACTGCTGATGACGTCACATATTACATCACTCATGACATGGTCAGTGACATCACTGATGACATCACTGATGACATCTCAAATGACATCACTGATGACATCACTGATGACATCATCCATGTGATAATTTCATGCATCTTCTCACACCCTAATATAACCTTTGATACACCCACTCTAAAGTAAAGACTGCCATTCGCAAAACCATAGACACTCCAACACCAATAACTACATACCCACTCACTGATTCTTAGGTCTACGCACACATCCACTCACTCACCCGAACAGTCACTCATACTTACGGTCACTCATTACAGGACTATCATATGTACTCATACTCCTATATAGACACTCAAACACCGCCACTCATCCATAGAGGTACTCACACACCTAGTCAGTCATGCAAATAATTAAACACACTACCATTTACTCACCTATACAGTTATACACACACCAGCTCACTTACTCATACAAATACTAGCACATTCTTACGCTCTTATACAATCACTGATACAAGCACACACTCATCCATACAGCCACTATCACAATCAGTCACTCTCGCTAATAGCTATTTATATACTCCAACACACATATATACTGCCTTTCACATATGTAGTTACTCACACATGTACCACTGGGACATACATTCACTCACTAACACACTCTTACACACACTTACCCACCCATACAGTCTATCACAGATGCACTCTTGAAACCATCCACCCAGTGAATCACCCACTCACACATCTATGCACAGAGTCGCACACACCCCTCTCACACAAACACTCAGGCACCCAAACAGATACTCACACAAGCATTCAATAACTCATATAGACACTCATGTAGCTATTCACAAACACATGCAGCCACTTACACAGCAACAGACAGACGGATACAGACATTCACCCAGTTTAGTCACTAACCCATGCATTCAGTAAGATACGTTAAATCACTCACTTATACAGTCAGTCACGCACCTACTAAATCATCCATACAGACTCTTACACACCCACTCATTCTTCAATACGTCTTTTCCTATATATATTAAAAATATTTAAACTTTACAGAAACACACAGTCACTGGATGATGTCAACAGTGATGTCATTTGAGATGTCATCAGTGATGTCATCAGTGATGTCACTGACCATGTCATGAGTGATGTAATATGTGACGTCATCAGCAGTGCATTGCGGGGCGCGAGTTATAGTTAGCTGGACTAACTATAACGGGGGAATTTCACGGGTTTTGTACGAGTGCAATGTCCAACTAACTATAACTGTCCCTAAAACCTATGGTTTTTTCAGTGAATATATATATATATGTATCAATCCATATAGAAGTTGCTTATAAATAATTATTTCTAAAGGCTGCCACAATAATATTTCAATTGAGTTAGAAACAGAATTTTAGCCTTTCACATTAAAGTTATTCTATTGTTCACATTTACTAAATGGGGCAATCAAATGAAAGCATATCAGACTATTTTGCTTTTGTATAGTCTGTTGTATCTAATGAGTACCACAAATATAGACAGTTAACTTCATTTGTTTATTTTGCTCTGTTTGAAAGACCACAAAAAACACAAAGCTGACAATCAACAAAATGTATATATAACATGCACGGTGGTCCTTGACAATAAATCATGGGTAGACATGCCTTTGACTAGATATGCCATTTGTGAAAGGTAATTTAATGATATACTTCAAGTAATTTTGTCTGTTAACTTTTAAAACATTTATAATCTACTGTTGCAATATGGAGCCTCCCAAAACATCTATTTACTTTCAAAACTAAAACATTGCCTAAAATGCAAAATGATGCGGCCTACCTGCAGGATGTAGTGTTGTGAGATTCTGTGCGCTAGGAACCTTGCAGTTCTGGATGGACTCAACAGAGGAATTACGTAACTGGCTGGGAGGAGTTAAGATGTGTTTATTAATGGTTATGACATAATAAGTGAGCAGTGTGTGATTGTATGCTGAGGAATAATTACATCTATTACAGAGCTCCATGTGTGGCGTGTTCATTCGCATGCTTCCAGGCTGGGGAGTATGCTACAACTGGAGATAAGGGGGGGATACGTGTCTCAAAGAAACAGGTCTGCTCTCCCTGAGAGTTTGCAAAGAAACAGCAATCTGCTTGTGCATGCCACATGTGCCCAAATCGATGAGAAGCAGTTTGATGTTGGCGCGTGTGGAGTCGAAGCCCCATTTCAGCCCATATAAGGCACGCAAAGAAGTTGAAGGCCCTGCTGAGGAGCTCATTCAAAAAGCCTGCCAGAAACCCACTGGTAAGGCCAAAAGAAGAGATACTACAGCACATCATAACACAGAGCCGTCACTGAGACAAAGCAAAACGCTAAAGTTAGTGGCACCCAGGTATGATGCAAAAAGCAGAACGCAACACTGATCAAGTGCGAGAAACAGAACTGTTGCTCATTGTCAAGAAGGAAGGTGACAACCTACGACCTCAGATCAGGCGTGATGACCCAAGTGCAAGCACACGGCCAGTGCTTGCAGAAGTTACAGGTTCAAGTGAACAGCGGCAGTTGTCTGAACAGCGAATGCTCTCAACAGCAGTAGAAAAGAGCGTAAAGTACGATGCAGCAGTGTTCCTAAAACCACCACTGCCTTTTGAAACCACCTAGAAGCAAAATTTGAGTGCCAGGTGGACTGCATGGATTGAAGCATTCTATGACTTCCTAGATGCTGTAGAAGAAGTAGATGATAAGAAAATCATTACATAGTTAAAGGACCGTGCCATTGACAGAGTAAAAGAAGTGCTGAAGAAAATCTCACAGACTGATGCAATATCGTACCGTCAGCCAAGTTCAGTCGAATGTCGACTATGAAAGGCACATTTTCAATCAAGCGAGACAGCAAGCTGATGAAACGATGGATGAGTTTATTGAGAGACTTGATGTGCTTATCAAACATTGTACGTTTAGTGAATTTAATAATGAAGAAGCCATACGCCTCAGAGTCATCGATGGCTGCCTTTCAGTCTCTTTCAAAAAGACGCATGTTTAGAGAGACATTCAGTTTAGAGAAAGCACTAAGTGCTGTAAGGGCCGATGAAAGAGCAGATCGACAAGCTGCTGATATGGAAGCTGGAACAGCGAAAAAAAGGAACTAGCATTGGTCATGAAAAGCGAGCACAAGAAAGATGCTCGTAAGCCAACTTCTCCAAAGAAGAAAAAGTTATGTTTCTGATGTGGGTTTTCATTTCCCCATGAAGCAAATGTCCAACCATAGGCCAGACATGTAAAGTTTGCTGGAAAGAAAACCACTTCAAAATAGTTTGCAAAGTGAAAGAGAAACCTAATACATCTCAGCAAAAAAAGAAAATGGATGCCAGAAAGTTCAAGAAGCATTCTCGCCATGCCCACATGGCCAAAAAGCAACATCAGTTACAACAAGTAGAAACCAGGCAAAATCGATCTTCGTCATATTAATCCTACAGAGGCACTTCAATGTCAATGTCAAGTGCCAGTGAAGAAGATGGATGTGCGATGATGACATCGACCAAAGGACGCTTCCAAGGAAGAACAAAAGACAAGGGCAAACCACCAAACAGAACAATCAAATTCATTTGGACACTGCCCCAAGATTACAATAAAGGTCAACGGTTGTCCCATAACCTTTATAATAGACAGTGCTGTGTTGAATAACATCATGCCAGTCGAAAGGATCAATAGCCTGTCTCCTGTGCCACGCCTCAACCCTTCAAACACAAAGGTATACTTGTGGGCTGCTTCTAACCCATTTCAGAGTCAAGGGTCATTCACGGCATCAATGCGACATAAAGCAGTATCAGTGCAAGAGCCAATTCACCCTCTTCAAGGAATTTTGGCCAGTGCATCTCTACACAGTGTTGCCAATGCTGGTGACATGGGACTGATATCTGTCAATTACAACTTCCACACTCAATCTGAAGAGGTGAGTCAGTTCCCGTCATTGTTTCATGACCTAGGAAGGCTCAAGATAATGAAAGTGCAACTTCACCTTAATGGGGACATTCGCCCTGTTGCCCAGTGGCACTGCAGAGTCGCTTTTCACTTGCAAGAAGCCGTTGAGAAAGAACTAGAAATGCTGTCAAAGCGTGACATCATTGAGCACTCAACCCGTCCTATGCCATGGGTCTCATCCATGTTGGGGGTGCCAAAAAAGGACAGTGGAGGTGCTGTGCGCATCTGTGTTTATATGCGTTAGGCCAACAAAGCAATCGAAATAGAAAGACATCCTGGTCCACACAAAGCAGACATGATCATGCAACTTAATGGTGTCAAAGTCTTCTCCTGTCTTGACCTGAACAAGGGATGCCATCAACTCGAGTTGGAAGAGAACTGTAGGTACAGCACTACTTTTTCGACTCATGTTGGTTTGTTTGTTCAGATACAAAAGGCTGAGTTTTGGAGTGTCATCAGCTGCAGAAATATTTCAGGATGTTATACCTCAAATAATTCAACCTGTCACGCATGCTTTTAATTACAGTGATGACATACTGGTATTTGGGGCAATGCAAAAAGAGCATGACAATGCTTTTACACAAGTGTGCCAGATACTTGCTGATGTCGGTCTCACTCTGAATGCAGCAAAGTGTGAGTTTGGCAAGACTAAACTTAAATTATTTGGGCACATATTCTCTGATGGAGGTAAGACTCCTGACCCAGATAAAGTGCAAGCAATGTAAGCTACTTGCCCCCTACAAGATGTCACCATGCCACGATCCTTCTTAGGCATGGCCAGTTATTGCTCAAGGCACATTTGTGACTTTGCTACTGTGAGTGCCCCATTGACAGACTTGACAAAACGAGATGTCCCTTTCCAGTGGTCTTCTGAATGTGGTCAAAGCTTCAAAAGAATAAAGCATGAATTGAGTATACAAGTGAGAGGGCATACTTTGACCCCAAGTTACATACTGGAATCATAGTAGATGTGAGCCCGGTGGGGATGGGGGCAATCCTTGCTCAACTTAATTGTCTTCCGAATGCTCAGAGACACATTGTGGCCTATGAAAGTCGAAGTCTGTCTGACATAGAACATGCCTATTTTCAGCTGGAGAAGGAGAGTCTTGCTCACTATCATTACAGACCATCAAGCACTGCTCACTATTTTTGCAAACTTGAAAGCTAAGATGCCCCCTTGCATTGAAAGGTGGGGGTTGCGACTGCAAGAGTACAACTTTGCAATTGTACACAAGCCAGGTAAAGATAAGAACCCTGCTGATTACTTTTCACGAGTACAGTTACTTTGGCACAGTTCGACATCCAAAATGGCTGAGGAGCACATTAACTTCATTGTGAGGTCCAGGAAGCCAGCTTCCATTGAACTGATTATTTCTGTTACTAATGCCGAAAAGAACATGCTTATTTTTAAAGACATAATTTCGACTCAATCATGGAAGAAGAATGCTCAACCTTTTGCTGAAGATGTTGAATTTCAAAAATTCTAGAATTCACAGGATAAACTGCCCATTACTAGGGAAGGTGTTGTATTGAGAGGCTCAAAAATCATCATACCTGAGAGCCTAAGACAGCAAGCCATTAAACTAGCCCATTAAGGACATTGTGACATTGTAGCCACCAAAAGAGACCTAAGAGAACAAGTGTGGTTCCTATGTCTAGATGAGTGAGTTGAAGGGAACTGCCTTTCCCCCAAAGGGACACAGCATCCATTGACAATGTCTGACCTTCCTGCACATGCTTGAGAAAGAGTTGCAATTGATTTCTTTGGGCCTTTAGGAAACAGACATCATCTGATGGTAGTCATTGATGAGTATTCATGCTTTTCTTTAGGAGAAGACACAACCCATGACAAGGTTATCGAGCTGCTCCCTTCCATTCTCGAATCTGACAATGTTCTGCCATTCAATAGCAAAAAATTCAAGGAATTTCTTGTCAGACTAAATGTCAAGCATCAAAAGAGCACACCTCTGTGACCCCAAGCCAATGGTGTTGTGGAACGATTCATTGGTACACTCAAATTGGTAATTAAGCAGGCATCGGTGGAGGGAATCGAGTTAAACCAGGCTGTGTCAAACAGTCCGAGATTATCATTCAACTCCTCACTCCACATCTGGTGATAATCATGTAACCTTGCTATTTGAGAGAGCCATCGGAACCACACTGCCAAAGTGGACAGTAGACCAATCCTTGAATGCTGATAAGGTCTGTGTCACTCAAAAGTGCCTGATGAAAACATATGTCAATCAGTATAGACAAGCTCAGTAAGCAGCCTTCGGTCATGCAGAAATGAAAGTGGCAAACAGATGCTCTGTTTGCTGTCGATCATCTGAGGGTTTTGATGTGCAAAGGACACATGTGATGACGCATCATCCCGGAAAGACCATAACACCGGATTCATCACAATTTAAGCATCAAACTCAATGTTCGTCAGCTCCTGCAATCATGAATGAGGCGATCCCACCTGACAGTCCAGATCAAGCTTCAAAACCTGTGCGATCGGTGCACAGAGTGCATCTCAACCACCTCATACCAGTCGATTTTGCCGACTAGTGCGAGTGACTCGATGACGTATTGAAGAAATATGATGTGACTGTTGTTTGTATTTTTTATTTAAGAAGGGGGAGATGTAGGGTCTTGAGAATATGTGGTATATTTGCAAGAACTGGCACTCCGCTGATTTGAAGCAGCGGAGCAGCAAACATTTTTCCGCTGCAGTACAACTGTTTCTAACACCATGTTGGCATCATATTTACAATACAGCACTCCATAACGTTCGGAAGGGGCAGCGGTCGTAAAAACTGACACTGATGTGTTGGCCCTGTTGTAAGAAAATTTCACGCTAATGCTGCAAAAGTGACATTCGGCCAATTAGCGGCTAGAAAATAGACGCTAGCCATCCTAAAGTCACTTTTGTGCGCTTAGCGGGTAAAAAAAGAAACCCACTACGTGAATTTTTTTTTTACACTTACCTGAAAGCAGCAATGGAGCAGCCAGGAGTGAGCACAGCATAGGACAACAACCCCAGGATGACCAGCCGGTGTCCCAGTGGCAGAGGAAGTGCAAGTTCAGTCAGGAGGAGAATGAGATACTGACCACAGAGGTGACGGAGCAGCAACACCAGCTCTTCGTCAGCTCCAAAGTGCCATTGGGGAGGAAAAAGACCATATGGCAGACCATAGTGGACAAGGTGAACAGTGTTGCTGAAGTCAAGAGGACAGTGACTGACTGAAAGAAGTGCTGGCACGATTGTAAGCGAAAGACAAAGGAGAAACTGGCAATCAATCTCAAGGAAGCATTGCAGACCAGAGGTGGTAGTCCAGCACCCCAGGAGGAGCTGGATCCCTTGGAGGAGGAGGTGTCTGCTGTCATCTCTGAGGAGTCGGTGGTTGGAGTCGTGGGACAGGACAGTGCTGGCTATGACGAACTGCAAAGCAACAGGGTAAGTCGTAACAAGGGGCAATGTGGGGAACTACGTAATGTCATGCAGTGCAGACAGCTATGTCCTAGAGCTCTGCGGCACTGTCTGTAGGTAAAGGGGTAGGATGCTGTCTCATCTATAGTTAAACATGACATCAATGGAAGGCTCATAGGCATTTTGATAACATGTTGGCATAGGCCAGCACTACAAGCCGTTTAGCTGTGCTGCCCTGCGTCAAAAGGAAAGGGCATGAATGCGTTGTATCTACAAGATATGGCGCATACCTGCCCTTTTTGCCAGCGCACCAACAGCAGACGCCAACCAAAGCAGGCACCCTGGTACAAGGATAACTTTGTTGGTGCGGTATTCAGACAGAATATCGAGTTGGAAATGTTGACTTACAAAAATATCGAGTTGGAAATATCGTGACAGAAATATGGACAGCAAGTATATCGTGGTCAAGAATATCGAATGTAAGGTAAGAAATATTGTTTTAAAAAATATAGAATTCATTAATATCGTTTACAAAAATATAGTTTAAAATATCGATTTTTTAATTAGTGTTATGTATTTTAGTTTATATTTTAAATGTATGTGATGTATGATTTTTTGTATAAGTATTGTTTATGTTTTTTAATATATGTGTTACATTTTTAGTAGTTATCAATTTTATTTTATTTAACTTTGCGTTTTTTAGTTCCGTAGCGGGTTGTGGGTTTATAGGGGAATAGGGTGGGAAGTAATTTAATTATAATTAATTAATGATTATTTTTTTATTAATATTTATTTACTTGAGATTTTATAGTATTAATAGTGGGAAGTAATGTATGTTTATTTAATTAATAATTAATTGTTAATTAATTAATTAATTGAAAATTAAATACGGAAATTGTGTAATTAATTTTAGGTGTGGGTTGTGGGGTTTATAGTGGTAAAGGGTGGAAAGTAATTTATGTTTAATTAATTATTAATTAGTTGATCTTTAGTAGTAATTAATTAATTGATATTTAATTAGGGTAATTGTTTCTAGTTTGTTGTGTGTGGGTTTTCCTTTTATATTGGTAAATGGTGGGGAGTAAATACATTTTACTTACTTTCTAATTAGTTGTTAAATACTATTAGTTTTTTAATTGTAAGTAAGTTTTAATTGTGTAATTAATTTTTACAGTTTAATTTTAGCTGTGGGTTGTGGGGATTATAGGGGTAAAGTGTGGGAAGGTAATTGATATGAGTTTTAATTTGTTTTTTAATTAACAATATTTCTTAAATTGGTAATCAATTATGTTAATTATGGAAGTACATTTTTTTAAAAATTTAGATGTGGGTTGTGAATTGTGTGGTGTTATAGGTTAGGAAATAAAAAAGTAAAGTTATGTAATAATTAATGTTTTTGTTTCTAAATAATTTCTAACTAAACATATTTATTTGTTGGCAAATTATTTTTTATTTTATTTAATATAATATTTGTAGGTATTTGTCATATATGTTTAATATTATAATATATATATATTTTAATATTACCTATATTGTATTTAAATTTTTAACATATTTATATATTTTTTATTTATTTTGTTTTTTTAAATATTTTAGTTTTTGTTAATATTTTGTTTGTTTTTAATTTTGAACTGATTGGAGTGGGAATGGTAATTTTTATCCCTCCGCTATCCAACACTTTCCCTACTGTTGCACTCATTGGAGTTTGAATAGTAAATTGTACCCCTCGCTATCCAACATTTTCCCTACTATTGCACTCATTGAAGTGGGAATAGTAATTTTTACCCCTCCGCTATCCAACACTTTCCTTACTGTTACAATTATTGGAGTGGGATTGTACCCCTCTGCAATCCAAAAATGTCCTTACTGTTGTACTGACTGGAGTGGGAATAGTAATTTTTACCCCTCCGCTATCCAACACTTTCCCCACTGTTGCACTGAGTTGCACTCACTGGAGTGGAAATATTAATTTTTACCTCTCCGCTATCCAACACTTTCCCTACTGTTTCACTCACTGGAGTGGGAATGGTAATTTTTACCCCTCCGCTATCCAACACTTTCCCTACTGTTACACTCACTGGATTGGGAATGGTAATTTTTTCCCCTCCGCTATCCAACACTTTCCCTAATGTTGCACTCACTGGAGTGGGAATAGTAATTTTTACCCCTCCGCTATCCAACACTTTCCCTACTGTTATACTCACTGGAGTGGGAATAGTAATTTTTACCCCTCCTCTATCCAACACTTTCCCTACTGTTACAATTACTGGAGAGGGAATAGTAATTTTTACCCCTCCGTTATCCAACACTTTCCCCACTGTTGCACTGACTGGAGTGGGAAATGTAATTTTAAAGATTTTTAAATAGTTTAATGTTTTAATTTATAATAGAATGTTTTTTTATTAGATTTTATGTTATTGGTACATATATATATATATATTTGTAAATTTGTACATATTTTAACATTATTAAAATAAATTAAAATTAATAGTTTATTAATTGTTTTAAAGTAAATATATATATATATTAATTATTATGTATGTGTTTTTAACTTTTTTTAAATTAAGTTTATTTGTTATATTTGTTAAAATGTATATTAAATCTACTTTATTTTTTATATACATTTTATTATTTAACATATTTAATATTTATTATTTTATTTTATATATATATTTAAAAATCGATATTTTTTACAACTATATTTTTGACATCAATATTTTTGTTTCAATATTTTTGTACTTACCTGTTTAAGTATAAGGAGTTGATATTTTTGCATTCTATATTTTTTCATCAATATTTTTCACTTCTATATTTTTTTCATCAATATTCTGTCAGTGAACCCATTGGTGCCAGCTAGCTGAATGTGCACCAGAATAGAGGAAATCACAGGAATGCACTGTATTTTTGTAACCACAGCACAACCCTGCACTTACCTAATCACAAAACTTGGCACAGCAAGGTGGCATGAGGCTGCACCACATGTCTAAGAAATATGTCCCTCTGTCTCACATGGGCCCATGCACATTAATCTAGCCTGCAAATCCATAGCATAGAATTGGTCCCCAGAGGAGAAACAACAAACCTGAGGGGTGGGGGATTTGTGGGCCATGGGTAGTACCTACACATAGGTACATTTGGAGAGTTACATCCATAGTCACCTAGATTAAACAACATTGTACGCAGATGTCCTGGCATGCAAGCTCTGAGCACACGGGTGTCAGCTGCCATGGTAGGGACCACCTGAACTCCTCTCATCTACTAAATATGACTGGGTGTGGGGGTGAATGCAAGTGATGTACACCAGAGGATCATGGGCCGTATTTTCAGTGAAATGCCACACCGTGTTGATGCAAACAAATCAGCTGCGCTGAGCTGCGTCATTGCAAAAATGCATGGATGGGCTGTATTTAGAGGAATATGTGCCACCCCTGTGCACACCCCTGCGCTGGTGCAAAACGAACAGCCATGCGCCAACGCAGGCACCTTTGCACCATGGTGCAAGTGTGTCAATGTTGGCTCTTTGCTGTTTTTTACAGTGCCAGCGCAAGGGGAAACACATGGGGTGCGCCCCGTATTCTTGCAGAGATGGGTCATCCCTGTGTTTTGAAATGACGCAGGGTGGCCCTGCTAAATTTCTTGCACTCCAGTGTTGTGCCATTTCTATGTGAATATGCCCCTCTGTAGGTACATGTCGCCATTCCCAGCACTACTAACATCTGGGGTGCTGCTGACACATATCACTTCAGAACAGCCTGCCATGTCAGTCCATTGGGTATAGTCACGCATGATGTAGGTGTCGTGGGCTCATGAGAGTCAATGTATGGTGAGGGTGCCATCACTGTGTGGCATTACGTTTGCTGTCAGGACCAAAATTGCAACAGCCAGAGGAGGCATGTACACATACAAGTGCTTGGGTCTGATTAAAACGATGTGTGACACCCTGCAGATAACCAACTCTGGTCCTGATAAAATGGGTTGAACATTAGTGATCATAATCTGACCACTATGACAGGGCCGTCCACTCAGAGTAGGCACACAGTGGTAGTGAAAACAATGCTGAGATCCAGTCATCTGAAAAGGAAATACAGTGTGAATTGCAATCCATACCCTTGTGTAACAGTTGTCCTACGCATCAATGAGGAACTGAAAGTGAAATGTATTGCACCTTGATTGTCAACTGATTACTCATGTCAACATATAAGAGAGATCAGCAATCGCATTTCTCCAACCCAATTGCAGAGAATGAACCTCCTGGCCGGCACGCTGAGCCGGGCTTGAGCGATGATGGGGATGATGACAACCTGCAAGCCATCGACCAGGACACCCTCCAAGAACTCCTGGAATCCATCAGGGCACCATCTCTGGACACGGGGGGGTCAAAAGTGTTGTGGAGCCTCCACATCCCCTGCCTACCAACCAACAGGCACCACCTGCCACCCAGACCCCTGGACTCTGAGGACCCACAGATTACTTTCCAATGCCCAATAGAGGCTCCTACTCTCTGCTCCGTGGCATCCAGCAGTCTCTGACTGACATCGCTGGTGTCATGAGGCATGAACAAATGCCCTCCCAAAGTGGCACCGGCGAAGTGGCCAACCAGCTGGGGGAAATGAGAACCACCTTGGAGTCCATGAAGTGGAAGCAGGACTGTATACCACTGTGACGTTGCTGCTGCATTGCAAAGACAGCAGATCCTACTTGCTGCTGTGCTGCCTCATGTGTTGGCACAGATGAATGGTGCTGCAGGCATGGGATCCACATCTTCCACCTCTGATGTGTGTGTGTCTCCCTCGGCTGCCACACATACAACACCACCCTCATGGGAGACATTGCACACATCAAAGTAGGAAGATGTGGATGGTACCTCTTTCCAACGAAGAAGTCTCCAGTAGCATTCATCTGTGCCGCATACCCAGTTTCACCTTTGCCCTGTGCTTATAAATGTGCTAGGGAACATCTGCTGCCACTGTCCTCATTTTGACTTCACACTGCTCACTATGACCATTTGTGGACTGCCAATATGGCCTATTCTCCCTAAGGACATTGTGGTCATCCTCCTGACTGAAGCACTCCTCTCCTCCACATGTCCCATGCCATGTTCTCCACATGGCTCTAAACACCTTTTGGGGCTGTTGTCCAATGAACTTTAACTGTATTGTACTGTATTGTAATTGCATTTATATAGTGCTTAATTTCCCTGGCGAGGCATCAAAGTGCTTTTGCGTCGAGTAGCACGCTACTTCGGAACCCATAAAGGATTAGTGGTGATTTAGTATAGTGAATTATGAAAGTAATTTGAGCGTTGGATATGTTAGTCTGTTATTTAGATTGAGAAGGATAGGGGAGGAATAGAAGAGGGAAAATGTTAACATTTATATAGCGCTTGCTACTACTGATGAGGTGTTCAAGCTCCTTTCGGTGAGAGGCACGCTACTGTGGAACCCCAACAGAATAAGTGGGAATTAGTATTGGGAAATATGCAAATACTTTGTGTGGTGGACATGTTTGTCTGTTATTTGAATTGAAAAGGAATAGTGGAGGGATAAAAGAGGGAAGGGTCTAGAAATTGTTTTTTTTATTTGGCGTTTATAGCCATAGGAGGGGTTTGGGTTGAGTACAGGGGAGGTGGAGGGGAGTTATTATAGGGAAATATTAAATTAATTTGTGTGGTGGACATGTTAGTCTGTTATTTGGATTGAAAAGGAATAGTGGAGGAACAGTAGAGGGAAGGAGGGATGGAAGAGGGAAGGGTCTACATTTTTTTGGAGTTTATAGCAGTAGGAGGGGGTTTGGGATGAGTAAAGGGGAGATGGAGGAGGAAGAGTCAGAGGTAAGGGTTTAGAAAGGCTTGTTTGGGAGATCTGAATTGTAAAAGAGGTATGAGATGATGCAAGGAGGGGTAGAGGAGGGAAGAGTCTAGAAAGGGTTATTTTGGAGATAACAGTAGTGGTATGGGGTTTGGGATGAATGAGAGAGTGGAGGTAGAGGATATATTGATAGAGGTATAGGGTGAGAAATAGGGTAGTGCATTGGAAAGAGAAGTAGAAAGAGGTTTGAAATGAGTCAGAGAGTTGAGGTAGAGGATATAGTGAGAGCGGTATATGGTGAAAAATAGGGAAGTGCATTGGATATGCTGAATTAGAAGAAAAGTAGTAAATATATAGATACATAAGTACATGGAAGGTATATATATGCATAAGGAAGGTAGTATATGTAGATTAAAGATGCATTTAATAAACTCTGGCTTTCAAGTGTTGTTGTACTTTAAATTAATGTATTTGTTTTTATTTTTTGTAATTCAATAATGAAGCAATTGTAGATAAATAGTAATGATAAAATATTTACTTATTTATTCAGTCACTTATATACATGTTAAAACATAGAATAATGGAATTATAAGTAATATATACATTTTTAAGCAGAACTAATGAATATCTATATTTTTAAAAACATAATTATCACACAAAGCAATACACATATATAGGTACATAACTATAGTCCAAATAAATGCTTAGATACAGAGGAATATGCTGTATATTTCTGTTTGCTTATGGTGGTTATGTGGGGAAGAGCCTATTCTTGAGTGGTGTTCTGAAGATAAGATGGTTATCCATGGATCTTATGTTGGGGGTAAAGAGTTCCATAGTTTGGCTGCTTGAACAGAGAAGGATGTGCCACCCATGTTATTTTTCTTGTACGTTAGGATTTTGAGGCAAGGTGTCATTCTCGAGCGGAGGTTCCTTTGTTGAATGTATTTGGTGATTTTATTCCTGATGAAGAGTGGTCCTGTTCCATGTATCGCTTTGTGGGTGATACAAAGCAGCTTGAACATGGATCTTCTGGCAACCGTTAACCAATGCATGGCTTCCAAGGGAGGGGAGATGTGGGCTTGCAGCTTTATATGTAAAAGTAGTCTGGCAGCTGAGTTCTGAATCCGTTGTAGTCTTTTCATACTCGCTAAAGGTGATCCGTGGTAGAGGCTATTGGCGTGATTGAGTTTGGACAGAACAAGAGAGATAGTAGCCTGGACCTTGTGTGGAAATCCTAGATGGGGGAAGAATCTTTGCAGAGTTTTTATAGTAATAAAGCTTGATCTTGCTAGTTTATCCACTTGGGCATTCATTGATAGCTTGGAGTCTATGGTCTTTCCGAGGTTTCTTACTTCCTTTGCTACTTTAGGTGGTGTTCCCAGATCATCAGGCCAGGTGGCGAGTGGGTCATCATTTTTTCAATCACCACACCTGAGTATTTCTGTTTTGGAAACATTTAACATTTAATTTGAGATGACGCCAATAACGATGTTATCCAATGAGACAACTGAAAATTGGTGAGTTTCAAATGTCTTTGGGGCATTCCAGTTGAAGGAGTATTTGTGTGTCATCTGCATAGTTATAGCACATGAGGTGAAATTGATTGATCAGTGATGGTAATGACTTCATGTAGATGTTGGAAAGCATGGATGAGATGATAGATCTTTGAAGGACCCCTGCTTTTGTGAAATTCGGTTTGGACAAGAAAGGGGGGTATGGATTAAGGGTGGGTGGTGAATTCCACTCCGACAGCAGAGTTTGCGGAGTTTTGCCAACTCCGCGCTCCGCTGTGAGCGCAAAGTTCGGAAAAAAAACTCTGATTCCGCCACGTGATGGAGTTTGCCCTGCCACCCACCCCTAACCAAGCCCTGCCCCTGCCCAAGTCCTCCTTACCTGGATCTCAGCATGGCCTTCTCCGTGCTGGCAAACATCCTTGGTGCAGGATTCTTCTTCTCCTCCAGTCCTAGGCTGTGAAACCCTTCTGCTGCAGGACTTGCAAGAGATTGGAGACCGGGTTAAGGTCTCCACTCTCCATGCGTGCACATGCGCAGTCCACGCAAGTCCTGCAGCGAAGGGGTTTCATTACAGCCCAGAACTGGAGAAGATGAAGAATCCTGCACTGCCAAGGCCCAGCCAGGAGTCAGAAAGGAGTGGAGAGGAAACACCAGGATCACCGCCACGGGTGATGGCAGAGGTAAGCTAAGGTCTGTGTGCATAGGGTGGAGCAGAATTCCACAGAGCTTTTAGGCAACTCCATGGAATTCCACGTAATGCCACTCCGCCAACTCCGCCCACCCTTAGTATGGATGACATTAGCTCTGTTGTGAAGGTAGGATGTGATCCAGTTTAGAGCAGTCCCCTCTATGCCGGCTTCATAGAGTCTTTGTATCAGAGTATCATGGTCAATCGTGTCAAAGGCAGCCGAGAGGTCCATGAGAAGTAGCGCAGCATTCCTTTGCTGTCAACTGTGTTCTTAAGGTCATCTCAGATGGCAATGAGGGCAGATTCTGACCCTCTTCCTGGATGGAATCCCGTTTGGAAGTCTGAAAGTATGGCATTATCTTCAATGAATTGTGATATCTCTGAGCCACTTCAACATTTGCACATGTAAATAAATGCATTTATTAATACCTGTGTGTTGTCTGTCTGTAGGAGTCAGGACCAGGTTGACCATTGGCCATTCTGTGAGGCAAATACACCAACTACTTGCCAAAAGGACATGTTTTTTGTGGAATCAGTGACAATGCTAGGCAGTGAGAGTTTAACAGATTTGGTGTACACTATTTGTGTGTTGACTAGCAAGTGCTTACTCAAAGTTGCAAGCATGAAGTTCAACCGGTGTCATGCAGTCAATGTTAATGGTGATTTAAATCACCCCACAAGTGCTGGGTCCAGCCATGATTACTAGCAAGCATACAACATTAGGCTGGCAAGTAAATGCAGATAGTGTGAGTGGGTACGGGGCAGCAATCAGTGTGTGATAGTTTGATGTTGGAAAGTCATGGCCAACCAGACAGATCCCTGTCCATAGGTAAGACCCCTACTCACACATGTGGCCAAACACTGCTATCAAAAACATATGCATGTACATACCATTACCTGAGCACACATGCTAACTCCCACATGGTAAATCATGACATAGACCTGTATGTAGCAAACAATGACATTTAATGTCAATAGAAAAGTTAAAAAAATTAAAACTCCCTGTCCTTTAGTAACTAACTATTCTAACCTAACCTACACTATCTTATCTTACCTACTATCTAAAATGACCTTAACTTAACCTACCTTACTCTACACATTTAGCATGACATGATAAACATCAACCCCCCACCCCCTTTAAGACACTTCTTCACACAAGGACAGCAGAAGCTACACCTAAACATCAACTACCTACACATAAATCCTAAACAATCATATTTAAAAAAAAGTTATATGTATATATATATATATATATATATATATATATATATATGTATCGAATTCCAAAAACGTCCTTCCGCTTGCCTAAGTGAACAAACACACGGGCACGAACTCCTCTTAATTTGCAGTGCAGAAATTTTAATACCTCTCATATCTCCATGTCATTACGCATTTCGGTCAACACATGACCTTGATCACATAAAGAAACGCCTTGCGGTAAACTGGTTTCAGGGACGTTATAGTTAGGAATTAGCATTTGAAAAACCTTTGAAATTCACTGAAAAAACCACAGGTTTCAGGGACGTTATAGTTAGGCTGACATTTCACTCATACAAAACCAGAGAAATTCAGCCATTATAGTTAGTTGAGGTAACTATAACTCGCGCCCCGCAATGCACTGATGATGACATCACATATTACATCACTCATGATATGGTCAGTGAAATCACTGATGGCATCTCAAATGACATCACTGATGACATCATCCAGTGACTGAGTGTTTCTAAAAAGTTTAAATATTTTTATATATATATATATATATATATATATATATATATATATATATATATATATCTATATATATATTAGCCACCAATGTCGTCCCACACGAAGGGCGCACTTTGCACAGCTGGTGCGCGTGGCGAGGCAGGACTAGCCTCGAATTACATTCTTCACCAAAAAGATAATCACGCAGCACTCTCCCAGGGGTAGATTTAATAAACGGTTTTATTCCTTTAGCAAGCCATTACTCCTTCCACCACCAACACGTTTCAACCGACAGGTCTTGATCACGGTGCAAACAGTAGTCCCTCTACAGTTTCACTCATTTATACTGCACACCCAGTTAGCACATTATGGTGCATTCTGGGACTAGTAGTTTTATCATATCAATTACACCCAAATTGTGACTCAAAAAACTTTATGTAAACAAATTGTCACCATTGTCAATAAATGAATTGTTAGCAAGGATCATTTTACAAAAAGTTGTTATTGTGGGTATTTATCACTTATCCTGTTAGAATAATGATGATTCCCTGCACTTGGGATCGGGTAGGTATAGGAGCGATTTTAAATTTCTGTCTCAGTGACTTCATTTTTATAATTTGTACTAAACAAAATATATTTTCGCCCTCTCTTTGTACACCATCAATGACTTAGTGCCCAATATCATAATACATCCCAAATATTCACTTTCAAGGCTTAGTGCCCCATCATTTACAACCACTCAATTCAGATGATAAGCCATACCCTAATTTCCTTGTCCATTGTTCACATAATTTATACATTTTCTAGATTCATTATATACTCTCTTGTACTCTTTGTTAAATAATTAAAAACATTATTACTACATCTCTCATAGGTGTACATGCATCTCTTCATCCCCATTTAACCCTGTAGGGAACTTGGTTTTAAATCTAATAATCAGTCTCGATTCTAAGCGTCTCAATTTGAGGGTTCTGTTCCCCCTCTTTCATGCACAGGAACCGTTGCCAGACCAAAATATATCATGTCTTTCCATGTTCTTCCACTGTGAGTTAACATATGTTTGGACATCGCATATGTTAAGTCTTTGTTCTGAATTGCCCTTGTATGTTCAAGAATCCGTTTTTTAAGGGGACAGATCGTGCTACCAATGTAGCGTTTGCCACAATAGCACTCCAAACAATATACTACATGTGTAGTATTGCATGTGATGCTATCAGTAATGTTAAAAATCTTTCCTGATGGATCGATAATAGCTTTCACATTTCTTCCAATTTTACATGCTTTGCAATGACTACATTTGCTAAATCCCTTTTGTAATCCTTGTAACCATGTTTCTGGGCGTTTATTCACAAAGTGACTTTTAACCAATTTATCCGACAACGACGGTGCCTTTCTATAAGATATTTGAGGCCGATTTCCCAGTTGTTTACCAATATCAGGGTCTTTCAATAAGATGTTCCAATACTTATTCAGGGAGTTTCGGATCTTAAAACTTTCTTTACTGTAAGTTTGTTGTTTATATTTTTGTCTTTTCTTCTTATCAGTGTGTCAGCCCTCGTGATTGATCTGGCTTTCATTTCTCCGCGTTTGATGTCATTAAATTGATAACCTCTCTGTAAAAAGCGTTGTTTTGTTTCTTTGAATTTCAAGTTCATTTCCTTTTTAATGGAACAATTCCGCTTCATTCGAATAAATTCACCATTCGGTATGTTCTTTTTCAGACTCTCTGGGTGAAAACTCTTTCCATGGAGCACACTATTTGTCGCCGTACTCTTCCTAAAGACTGTTGTTTCTATCTGATCCGCTTCCACATTTACCTTGGTGTCTAGAAATACAATCTCTTTTGTGCTAATGTTGTGCGTGAATTTAAATCCCACATTGTTATTATTTAGTATCTCCAGAAATTCTTAGAAATTCTGCTTCAGTTCCATTCCAAAGGAGAAAGAGGTCATCTATAAATCGTAGCCAAAGAACTACTTTGGCTACGTATTGGTCGTTCCCTCTCTCCAAGCTATGGTTTTCTCCCACCAGCCCATTACAAGGTTGGCATAACTTGGAGAGAAGGAAACTCCCATCCCAGTACCACACTTCTGGGAATAAATGTCCTTGTTAAAGAGAAATACATTATTTCTCAGGCACAATTCAATCATATCAAGGACCATCACGCAATGTCGCAATTGTTCAACAGGTTTTTGTTTTAAAAAGTATGTTACTGCTTGTAGGCCTAGATCATGGTTGATCGACGTATACAATGATACGACATCAATGGTCACTAATAGGTAATCTTTTTGCCATTCTGTATTCATGAGTATCCTAAGGAAATCCCCCGTATCTTTTATATATGATGTTAATGTGGGGACAATTGGAGCCAGAAAATGATCAACGTATAAGGAAACATTTTGATAAAGTGATTCACAACTCGAAATAATGGGTCTCCCAGGAGGTTTATTTAAGGTTTTATGCACTTTCGGAAGAAAGTATATCGTTAGAATTATAGGCGCATCATTTCTTAAAAATTGTACCTCTTGTTCGCTGAGTAGACCCTCATCCTGCCATTGTTTCAATTTCATATTTAGGTCCATGACTAATTCATTCATTGGATTTTTCTTCAATTTCTCATAATTATTTACATCATTTAATTGCCGCATAGCCTCTGCGATGTAATCCTCTTTATCTAAAATGACTATGTTACCCCCTTTGTCGGCGGGTTTTATTTCTATTGATGTGTTATTTATGAGCAAATCCAATGCTTGCCGTTCTAATGGGCTTAGATTTTCTTTGAAATGTCCCCGTTTCACATTGTTTAATTTTTCCAAGTCAGCAGATACTAGATCGTAAAATGTATCTATCCGATTCCCGGAATGTAAAAAGGGACAGAATTTTGACTTCTCCCTGAATTGGGTAATTGGATGTACATCAGTTCTGATGCCCATTTCCTGCAAGATTTGTGAGTCTGAGATGTCTTCCTCTTCTATCTCATTAGCCAGACCATATGCTGTCCTTAAACTATTAATTTCGGCAATGGTCAGTTCCTGTAAAGGCTCATCATTTTGGTTTCTACTTTCCTCCATATTTAGTTGATTTTGTCTGTCCTGTTTGTTAAAGAACTTTGCCAGTTTAAGTTTACGCACATACTTGTATAAGTCTATTTTAGTCTCTACAAGATCAAAATGTTTTTCCGGACAAAATGTTAATCCCTTGTTCAGTAGGCTTTCCTCCGCTCTTGTTAGGACATGTTTAGATAGATTAATAATCAAGTAGGGTTCCTTCATTTCTGATTTTTCTAGTTCTTTGTCACCCGATTGCGCAGGTGATAACCTCTTGTTTTTTCGACAACTTCTTCTGGTTTTTCGTCTTTTCCTTTTGCTTGTGATCTTCCTCTTCCTCTCCCCCGTCCCATGCCTCGTCCTCTCCCTCTTCCTCTTGGTGTTTGCTGGTCTAGATACACTAATTTCATTTCGTCTAAAAAAGAGGTACATTGTCCAGTTATAGATTGTCCCTCTCCTTCGCTGAAATCTGTATCAGACTCACTTTGAGTTGTGTTGGGGGATTCCAATGGTTGTTTTTTATTTGAACTTATTTGTTGTTTTAATGCTTCGAACCGTTTAGCAAAGGTCAATATTGTGCCGGTTTCGTAGTCATGCTCATCTCTGCGAAACTTACGTTCCTTGCGCTCTTCAACCTCCCTCTCGTGCTTATCTAGATTGCGTTCCATCTCCTTTCTTAATTTTTTAGATTCCTCTTCTTGATTTAATGCAAGGATACGAGTCTCCAACTCAGCTATCTCTTTATGCAGTTCATCCACATCGATTTTGGCATATTTGACTATTATTAGCATCATATTATGCGAGCACTGCATATTGTTCTTCCCCCATTCTACCAGCATCTCCGGTCGAGTCTCAGGGTGGTTGGGTAGAGTAAATATACGGAGGCCCCTTGGCACTCTCTCACATTCAATGTATTTCTCCAAAGTAAGAACTTCCCAGCTTTTGGTTATTTCCCTTTTAAGCTTCCTTTCTAATTGAACATACAGTTGTTTGAGAGTCATGTCACCCGCATTACTCTCTTTATCTTTTTCTTTGCGATTTGTCATTGGCTTGTTGCCCTTTTGAAACATTATCTCAGCTCTTTGCGAGCGCTTGATAGCTCTCTCCTCCATAATATGATGAACACAAAAATATATTGACAAATGGTAAACAAATGATCTATGCCTCGTGTGTTGTTAAGGCTGAGACCACAACTTATACTGGAAGGAGTAATTACCAATAGTTCAATGGCTCATTTGCACAAATTATTCACCGTTAAGCTCCCTGGGTAGTGACTCAATTAGTCAAAGGTACATGCAGTTCATACATCGTGTACTATGCTTGTTTAATTTTCCTTATGTCACTCTCTGCGACCTCGTTCTCCTGCTCGCATTAATAAGATGCCGCGCTCTCACCTTCTTTCATCCGAGGTGGCGCTGTATTTCATTCGGCATTGCATCACGTTTAACTTCCTCCGTAGTACGAGCCGGATGATCGAGTGTGTTTTCTTTTTTTCTCTGCCAACACAGTCTTTGAAGCTGCCGGTCTTCTAGTTCACTCGCTGATTAACACAGCGCGACCTTCCGACACCATTCCTGGCAGTCTTCTTTTCGTTGTTTAGAAAACACTACGGTCGGGCGCTCCTTCGTTTATTTAATTAGCCACCAATGTCGTCCCACACGAAGGGCGCACTTTGCACAGCTGGTGCGCGTGGCGATGCAGGACTAGCCTCGAATTACATTCTTCACCAAAAAGATAATCACGCAGCACTCTCCCAGGGGTAGATTTAATAAACGGTTTTATTCCTTTAGCAAGCCATTACTCCTTCCACCACCAACGCGTTTCAACCGACAGGTCTTGATCACGGTGCAAACAGTAGTCCCTCTACAGTTTCACTCATTTATACTGCACACCCAGTTAGCACATTATGGTGCATTCTGGGACTAGTAATTTTATCATATCAATTACACCCAAATTGTGACTCAAAATACTTTATGTAAACAAATTGTCACCATTGTCAATAAATGAATTGTTAGCAAGGATTATTTTACAAAAAGTTGTTATTGTGGGTATTTATCACTTATCCTGTTAGAATAATGATGATTCCCTGGACTTGGGATCGGGTAGGTATAGGAGCGATTTTAAATTTCTGTCTCAGTGACTTCATTTTTATAATTTGTACTAAACAAAATATATTTTCGCCCTCTCTTTGTACACCATCAATGACTTAGTGCCCAATATCATAATACATCCCAAATATTCACTTTCAAGGCTTAGT